>JAPDSC010001296.1:86789-140352 GCA_026290005.1 Latrodectus geometricus
GGCATCGAACTTTTATCTGTGAATAATTTGCTGGAAAAGAAATTGTAAAATGGTTTTTACCAAATTCTGCGTATCTAAAGAATATGATATTCAAAAGCTTTCAGATTTTTAAGTAAAAGTGATTTCAAGGCCAGCTGGAATCTGGGAGGACACAATAAAAAAGAGGGTTGCATGTGTGAAAGCATATGATAAAAAAAGTGAAAGCATATGCAACCCTTTATACACCTGACATTAAGCGAGCAGGGGGAGTAAAAAAATCACTATCCCTTATTGGGTTAAGGGTAATTTTTTTACCCTTTTATACCGTGAGAACTTTTTATTTAAATTAGTAATACCACCTGCAACAGCGGTTATGTATCAAAAGAGAATCGGTGTAACCCTTTTTTTCCTAAAAAAGCTAGGTTAGTAGTGCTCGTGCAGTACACTTAACAGTTGTCAGGTAAAGAAAGGGTAGTGAAAAAAATGTCCCTATCACTTAAAAAATAAACATACACCCAAGAGGTCTAACAATTTACTTTTCTTATTTTGACTTATTTATAATAATGTAAATTAAAGTCTTCCTTCATAATGTTTTACTCTACAATTTTATTTATTTATTTTCATATGTGTTGCGATCAATTTGATAAAATGGTATGTATATAAAATTGGTTAGATATTATTATGCTATATATTCCTTATACCAAAGCACAATTTTAACAAAATATTTAAACATTACAAATTTAATTACAAATTTGCTTTATACATATAATAACAAATTTAATTATGTATAAAATGTAAATAAATATTGCTTTGGAGATTTTAATGTTTCTAAAAATTCATTATTTTAAGGAAACAAAATATGATATAAAGAAATGGACCAAAAGAATGGAGAAGCGTAAAATATACCCACCATTTATAATATGATTTTTTCTCGACAAAAAGTAATGAAAAGATTTCTGAAAAAACCGCCGTTAGGGTTTCGACGTCCTTCTGACCCAGACACGTGGAAGACCGAAATAAGACGATTAATTTTAGTTATTTATTCATCAATTCTTGCATCAATTACATAATACATCTCACTTGAACTAGTAACCGAGAGATGAAGCGTTAAATTATGAATTGAAAATATAGAACTATTTTCTGCTCTATTTTTTAGACGGAAATACAGCTCACAATTTTAATACGCAATAAAACATTTATGAAACTAATTAGAATTTAATTAAGTTAAATTTGTAAAAATTAATTATCAATCAAAAGTAAATGTATCATGAAACACGTTTAAAGAGTTGAAATAAGAATATTGATATACTTAAAAAATTATTAAAAAATGTATATTATTTTAAACTTAGAAAATCTTTTCCTATTAGTGTTTTCACTGAAATTATCTGGAATGTATGAACAGGTCTAAAACTAATAAATTGAACTGAAACGAAATATGCAGATATTTATGAACTGGAAAGACATAGTTTTTAAATGAAAAATGAAAGATGCATATATATTTTAAATAGCATTAATTTCCTGTTAAGTTTTATTTGTTTAAAAAATGTGAGACACATATATTGAAAAATTGTTTGCAATAATAAATGTTTTAACTACAGAGTGATTTTTTAAAATTAAATTAGCAAAAAAAGTTTTTTCTTTAGATATTTGTTGTGAATATTTTCTAGTATTATATCATTAAAAATCTTGTTTTATTCCATTTCACTTTTTTGTGATTAATTTTAATACATTTAATAACTCACCAATTTTTTACATTTTTGAAAAAAGATTATTTTTCTCAGAAATCTAACATCCGTATAATTTTTCTATCTAGAAAGAAACTTTAAACATCCTTACAATTGTTGTAACTTTAATATTTTTAGTCTGCTTATAGTCTATATTGCAAAAATGAATTATGTATCTCCTATAATCTAATGTAATGAAAATTACATGTAGCTGGTAAACTAATTTTGAAATAAAGCATTTATATCATTTCATATAAATATGTTTATCAACATTTCTAAAAACATAAAATACTTACTGCATTAATAATGTATAAGTTTATTTGTTTATTGATAAAATTCACAGTTTAATAAATGGCAAAACGTTTGCATCAAAATAAAGTTAAGAAAAATTCAAGACAAATTTTCAATCGAATTATTGTGAAGAAATAACTATTAGAATTGTTATTTTCCCTCTTGCCTGATAGATGGCGCTTTTCGTAAAGTAGGTAGGTTATGGCTATAGAAGTTCCTGAAGGACTAGCGTGGAGAGATAAAGCAAACCAAGTCTATCAGTCATTGAACTTGACTAGAGCCAAGCAATTGCTTCTGCCTTGTTCCACACATCAGACCGGCCTCACTAGCTGTGTGCGCATCCGACCGACTAGACGTTATTCAACATTTGTCCGCGGGCGCGCTTTTTCCTCCTGTCAACCCGCGTGCTTTAAGACATTACATGACACTTATTTCGCTATCACAGTATTTTCTAAAATTTTGAATTCAAATCGCGGAATATCATTTTTCTAAGCTGTTATTATTTTTATATATAAGTTAAAAGTTATATTTTTGGTATTTGTTCATTGCAATGTTACCACTCAGTTATGGCTTAGAAGTGATTCACTTCTTGGAGCATCCGCATCATAACCGGCCGGCGATCCGATGTCCGCAGCCGCCGAAAAAGTAAGTATTTGATTTTGAATCTACTCATTGTGCTCTATCTAATATCTGATTAAACCAGATTATTTTGCACTATAACAGACGCGTTTTTGAATTTCTTACAAATTGCTGGCTTAAAATTACTATCTTTGTCAAAAAAATTCTATTTTCTCAAAACTTAAATTTTTTAAAACTAATGTGCTTTTATAATTTAAAAACATTTAAATTTTATTAAACTTATTTTATTGACGGATCTTTTTATTATATTTACCATTATACTAATATGTAATTCAATTTTTCTGTATCTACAATACTCGATCATCATTATGTAACCGACAATATTAGAAAATAAGATTCATTAGCTTCAAAATAATTTGATTTTAAACAATTTTGATTACATAAGACAAATCAATGCATTTTTATTATTCCTATAAGAAACTTCTTTCTAATTTAACATATCTCTTTTAAAATTTCACATTATTTATAAAAATTTTTCTACATTCTCATAAAATTAAACAAAAATCTGTTTTTATTATGGATCTTAAATTTAATTTAGTAAATATGAATCTTTTTTTTAGTTGAAGTTATCATTGCTCTAAAAATGATTTAACGATAGTTTCCTTCCCTATTTTTTAAAATTTTAACTGCAGTGAAGTAAAATTAGCAGAGTTTGTTGCTTAAATTTTTAAGTAACTTTTGACCACTGTAACCAATTATTTAATTTTCAAAGTCCCGCTTTAGTAAATGGAGAATAAAAGAAATAGGAAAGTGAGATAAAAAAAATGCTTTTAACAATTTACATTGCTTCTTAAAGTGAATAGTTATCGATTAGACAGTTACATTTCTCTTTTTAATTTCATGCTTGCATGTGTTCTATCATAACTTTCTTTTAAAATTAAATATAGTGAAAATCATTTATCGTAAAATACATAGAAAAATTATAGGAATTAAATTATTTTATTAATGTTTTTCATATAGATATGAATTTTAATTTTAAATATTTTGTGAATGCATATCTTTACTATTCAGAGGCTTTTATATGTTTTGTTTCAATCGCAAATTAATCAGTCGTGAATCGATAGTTAATTATCGCAAATAAATCAAATTTAATATATTTATAGTTGAACACATCATGTAAATATTATCTATTAATCAATATTGTACTTAACTCAGTTTGCTAATATTAAGGATGTCTTGCGTGCATAAATATACAATGTGCAATGTTTAGGTCAGTGTAACAATGAAATATCGTTATCTTTTTAGTGTAGAATTTACACAACAGTGTATATTTAGTTGAAGTACAAATAAATAATTTATTTATAACTTGAATTTACATAACGCTATAAGCAATGTAATTAAATTTTAGAATTTTATATTTCAAATAAAAATTTATAATATAAGTATTTGAAATATAAAATTTTAAATTGAGTAATTCTTTTTGTTTTAAGTTATTAATCCTACAGTTAATTATATGTATTATAATTTTCAATTGTTTTAATATAAATTTGTAAATTATAGAATTATAACTTTAGATCTCATTATTTAATACTATATGTATAAAAAACGTGTATAATTTATATACATATTAAGTAAAATAATATTTTAAATGTACAATTTGCACTTTAAATGTTTGACATACTTAAACGTTTGAAAAATATTTACTACCACCATAAAGTGATACTTTTGCTAAGAATTTGGTTAATGCAATCGAAATGTCTTATGCTATGGAATAAATTATCAAAATTTTAATGAAAACATCACTAGACAAACCATCGAAAAACTAATAAAAATAAAATTCAGTTAATTTTAATTTCAAAACATGATTTTTTGAAAAGAGATGATATGAAAGTATAAAATTGAAAAGAAGAAATAGAAAGTAATTTGTGTTATGTTTTTATACAATAAGCAATATCAGTATTCAATAATAGAATTAATCTGAAATTAAATAATTTGATGGATACTAAATATGAATTTAATTGATTTTTTTTAAAAAGAAAATAATTTACTTTTTTGGATATTTATTTGAAATTATTCTTTATTCTGCATCTAAAATTTATGGTATTGAAATAATAACCTATTTTTAAGTTTTCAGTTAAAAATTAATTTCAAGGAAGTTTACCCTTTTATTAGTTATTTATTCCCAATTTTGTATGATCATTTTTAATTTTTATGGTCAATATATCCACAGAAAACATGTTACTGATTTTCAAAAATTGAAAAAATTATTTTCATATCGCTTATAATTTTTTTTAATTATAGATGTTTTTTTTATTATTATGTATTAAAATGAAAAATTCACTCCAGACACAATGACGATTCAGAATATTGAAAGATTAATTTTATTTTTTTAAGAAACTTGCTTAACCGGTTTTTAGAATATTTTAGCTATAAAAATTTTCTAAATTAATTTTGAAAGATGTATCACAGAATTTAATTAAAATGATAATTTTAAAATGGGGATACAAATTTTCTTAATTGTAAGTGTGTCTGTCAGTGCTATTTGATTTCGTATTGCAAAAAGGGGGGTAAGGAAACCACTTGCATTAGAATTATTTTAGCAAAAAAGGGTTAGGTTATTTTATGATTTTTTTAAACATGGAAAGAAAGAATATTCAAGGTCACGTGAGTTTTCGAAGTCCCTCCTTCTCCATTCCACGCCTATCTCGATTCGAGATGGTATTCGTCCAATCACATGCAAAGCTTTCATGACATTTACGGATGACATCATCGACTTTTCGTCCCCCCCACTTTTCTGCTCCGTTCTTTCTATCCCTTTCTGTGGGAGTGAGAGAAGGCTTAGGGCACGTGTTCTTGCTCGTAGCGAAGTAAGAGATGAAGGTAAGAAGATTAAAAAAGGAAAGAGAGAGAAAGGGGGTTGGTGGTATAACCTTGAAAATGTTAGCTTCTTCTGAGTTATAGAAAGGATTGTGTGTACTCTGTTGAGGCAAAAGTGTTTTTCTCTTTAGAATGATATGCTTGATTTTTTTTAATGAAGCTTGTATTATTTGTTACAATTTTTTTAAACAAAAATAAATACACATTTTGGGGACATGACTTTAAATAAGCTGTCTTTCTTATAGCACAATTTTTCCTCTTTTTCAATTCATACTTCTGGAATAATTTAAAATTTTAATGTAATTTAAAACTTTGAACTTAAATTTTATATATATATATATATATATATATATATATATATATATATATATGCCCATAATTATATTTTGTTTATGTTCCTAAAACGTGATTAAACACAACGTAGTAGTATCAATACATAATTTCCATAAATCCCATATTTTTAAGTTTATTTCCGTGTAGCTATTTTAATGCACGATATCTAAATTCATGTTTAATGTTTTTACTCATGTAGACAATGTATTTATATTCTTTTGCTATAAGACTGGACGTGCTATTTAATAGTAATAAAAGTTCATTAAAAAACAAAGATAATTTACAGTATGACATGAATAAAATGTACTAAAATTGTGTATGCAGCTTACAAATTCTGCAACATCAAAAAGAGTATTTGATGGCATATTTAGTGGTATGAGCAATGTATATGTACTTATTTCCCAGACTTCAAGTAAACAGAATTTATTTAAAGGTTACTTGAACTCTATCCATTAACACAAATATAAAATGCTACTCTAGATTTATTGCACTCCAATAAAATCAGTATAAATAAGCAATTGGGTTTTATCTGTTGATTTTGCATCAAAGAGGGAAGTTGTTATTTTATTGGTCATGTCAAAACGTAAGACAGTAATGATAATGATATAAAACCGATATAATTTGGGATTATGTCAAAAACCTTGCATCCAAGGTTGTTTCAGTTTGGAAACATTTGACTTTCCTTTTGTAAGGATTTTTACTGCGTTTTTTAAATTCATTGTTTTAATAGATCTCACATTTTCTAGATGCTAAAAAGAATCAAGGTCTTTTAGATATTTGTTTAGAATATATTATTATTATTTATTTTTTTACCTGCATTAACGGCCTTGATGATGTGAAAAGCAATGCTTGAAAGTGAAATGAAATACGGAGGCTAATCGTTTTTTTTTCAATCTGAAACTGACAGCAGCATTTCGAATGGAATGCAAGGTTAATTTGATTATTTCAGTTAGTGGTTTAATTTCTTATAATGAAATGAATCATTCTAAAATTTATTACTAAATGAATCGAAATAATTCCAATTAAATATTTTATTCCCTTTTTGTGAGCACATCTTTTAGTTTTAGAAGATAGAAATAAACGTAAGATGCAAAAACTATGTGCAAAAATAGGTGTGTGTTAACTATATTTATATATAAGTGCAACTAACATTAATAGTGAATATGTTAAAATTTAAAAGCTATTTACTCAATTTTTAAAAATATACTATCAAGTTTTTATCTCATTATTATATTATTACTTTTAGTTCTCTCTATGTAAAAAGTGAGGCAAATAAATCTATAAAGAGTATTTTTATGCGTTTTATCTTATTTACTATATTAAAAAGTACTTTTCTGTAAACTAATTATAAAATCTAAAATAATTTCATAACTACTTTATAGTTTTATTTTTTTGTTATTTATTAAGTGTTGTTTCTTGATTAAAAAAAAGAATAAATGTAAGTTAAAATTTTCTTCTTGGGGTGTGTCTGGCAAATAAAAAAAATGAAAGGAAAATATGCTAAATCCTCATCTATTTTTTTTTTCTTGTCTTACGATCATAGAGGGAACTTCCTAACTAATAATAAAAAAAACACGGGCGTCAACTCTCCGTTTTATGGGTGTGGGGCGCTCCTTTTGAGGGTCCCGCATCTGTCGCGGGGGGAGGGGATAACCCACAGCACCCCTTTTTTTCTTTTCATCCTCTATGGCCTAACCCAAGTTTTCAACTTCTCCTCCACAACCATGATCTTCCCCCAATCTGAAAAATAATCACTTTTTTTCACAACTATCTGCATAACATCTGGTATACTTACTACTACAGTACGGTACTTGATGAGGCATTTTTCCCAGGAAGGTCTTTCCACTTTAGCCCTTTTCGCCCGATTTTTTTTATTTTGTTATTATTTTTTTTATCTTGCAAGGTTAACTTTTTTTACATTATTCCTCTTATCTTCATATTTTTTTACATAGTTCACCTCGTCCTTTCCGCATGTGGGAAACTGCTTAAGCGGGACTGGAAAGGGGTTAAAGTGTGAAAAAAAATTATTGATAATGACTTTTCAAACATGGATAAAAAAGCAAAATTTATATGGGTTCTTAGAATTAAAAATATTCGTCGTTTATTTACGAATAATTGCATGCAAACAAAATATGGATTAAAAATTATGCTTTTCATTTAGCATGAATTGTGTAGTAGAATGGTTATACACAATCTTTGTAATCTGTTAAATATGTGGTATTCCAGTTCTGATTCCTTTGTAATTCAGATAAACTTTGGGACAAAAAAGGCACCTTGTACTCGAGAGAAACTGCGTCTTCCCCCATCTTCCTCATTTCAAATTCATTGACATAAAGAAAGTGGGCACGTGTGCTGATGTTTGAACGAAAACGTTAATTGTTATTTGTTGTTTACATTCTCTTTTATGTTTTCCCCCAAGGATAAACCGCCGTGAATTCCAAGGACAAAAATGATGAGGCATCAATGCCACATCAAATCTGCCAGCACGCAGGGTCATGCGATGGAATCTGTACTCCTCGTGTTAAGAGTATTAATGAAAAAGGCGGTAATTCTTTAGAAATATTGCATCGTGACGTCCGTTTTGAGGATTTATAAGCCATCCATTTATTTATAAATATTCACGAATTGAGTGATACGCAATAACAGCAAAGTTGAGAACATATAGAAAGTACCTAAATATTCAATTAATTTGTAACGTATTATAAAAATGCAAAACATCAAGTGATAACATTTCATTAGTTCTGTTTCATGTTACAGAGATAAAAAAAATATCCATTTGATGATTTATATTACCAAATTGTTAATGCCTTCTTTAGTAATGGAATGTTTAATTTAGTAGGAATAGTTTGCTGGTAATGTAATGAAACATGATGCTTATTTAAAGTAATGATGAATAAGATTTGTTCTTTTATTATAAAAATAAAACATACATACATATATATGCTTTTAAAAATGAAATATTCGGTTTCAATGTAGTCAACTAAATTTTCAGAAATGACAGGCATGACTGTTAAAATAAAATATAATTTCGATAATAATCATAGGGAAAGAAAATAATTTTAAACTTTTCTTAGAAATGAAATTAAAATTTGGCATTTTCATTACAGCTCTTAAAATGATGCTCTGTTATTTCCCAACAGTAAGTTTTAATACGAAGTTGTTTTATGTTTCAATAGAATATACAATAAAAAATGCTTAATGATATTCATATGGAATTCGAGGGAATTTTTACTCTGAGATCAATACAAATCTTAAATTTTATATTAGCATGAATAATCCAATGTTAGATTTGGTCAAATAGACAAATAATGAATGATAATTTTACAAATAACACATAGTTCTGATGTCAAGTTAAATCACTCCAGACATTTTATCAGATTTTTCTAATTGAAGTGTTTTTGTAAATAAGGCGGTCTTTAATTAGACCACATTAATTACAAGTAAATGGAGTATTATTACATTAATTGAGTGATTGGAGTATCATTTTTTTGTATTTTCAAAACTTAATCTTTTTTTTTCACTTTCCTTCCATTAATCTTTTAAAATAAGTCAAAGGAAATGTTATCATTCATTAAATCTTTTGTCCTTTTCTTTCAATTTTATCTTTTTATCGAGGTTGCTTTATGTTCGGGCTCAATGAGTTCGTATATGCTTGTGCTTCAACCCAGGCTAGGCAGCTTGGAGCTCAACAGGCCTTCCTTTTCTTGACACACATACGGGAAATTGTTTTCCCCACACAGTTCAGGGTCGGTTGTGTGCATGGATGTGGAGCTAAAGGGTAACCCTTTTGTTGGCTGTAATTGGGGAGATAGGAGAAAATAAAAAAAAAGAATTTTTTTAATACCTCAAGGTCGACCTTTACGAGCCCTTTACACGTGTCATATCATGATGAATTTGTACGAGATAGGAAGATACGCATATCTGCGAGTGAAGGAGTGTATTAAGGCTGTTAGTTCAATAAACAAGTTTAAAAAAATGAGAAAAATGTAATTTTTATTATCATTTTTAATCGTAAATCCATAATATTTTTGATAAAAAATTTGAATCATAATGAAATGTATTATAAACTTACTTAATAGTATAAATACATTTTCTATCATAAATTTTGTTTGTGCTAAAATTGATCTACTGTTTCAGTGCAAAATTTTTGGTTTTTCTCTGAAAAATTTATTTATAGTTGCACTGAATTGAAAGAGCTAGCTGATTAACTGCAATACTTTCTATGGTGATACTTTACATTTAAAAAAAAAAAAAAAAAAAGACATAGTTTGGTTTTCATATTTTTCTGCTCCTTATGCACATTTCAAGTTGCATCGGAAGTTTTTAAGATACACATTGGAAATAAATATTGAAAATCCATAAATATGCTAAGCTTCCGACATTGGTTAACTCTGATTTGATCTATATTTTCAGGATTTCTCTAGTTTAAATGTTTGACTAAAATTATATTTAATGAATAGTTTATGTTAAATGCTATGTTTCACATTTATTTAAATACACAAATGAGAAGATAGAACTCAAAAATATTAAACATTCTATGAAATTAGTTTAAAAATATTATTTTCAAATTTTCCAATAATCGTGTAAAAGTAAAAGTATATAAGGAATATATATTACATAAATTATAACCTTAAATGAATTTGCATAATATGTTATCAAAATAGTGAAAAGCGACAAAAAAATGCGAAATAAAGATAAGTTTACTGGCTCAGAAACTTAAGTTTTAGTGTTTCTTCCATCAGCTGGTAATTCCTGATTTGAGCCTCTTCGACCCACTTGCGTTTCTAGGACAGCAAGGTGTCATGGAGAAAGTGAGCTAACTTTTCTCTACTTCCGATCACGAAGGAGAATTTTAGAAAACTGACTATGACGTCACTTACCACCATCCAAAGAACTCGGCAGCACCTTCGGGATATCCGTTCGATTTTCAAGAGCGTTGAAAATCGAAATTTTCATCTACCGGCGACTAAATTTCAACCAAACATGTTGACCCATTTAGCGACTACACCTCTTTCCTGTTCGAGCTTTTTACTTGTTCTAGAAAGGGAATTTGATTTTTAGGTATGGTAGGTTGTTCACTTTCGATTAATTCCTTTTCTTTTCTGCTTGATGAGCGCTCCCTTTCCTGAGAGGAAAAGTGGCCCAGGTGGGTGCCGCAGAATTCACTTTTCGGATATCCGTTCGATTTTCTGGAGAGCTATAGTACTTTTAAATATTGTTGACCAGGTTTTATAACTTTGGCCTAGATGCCCCTCCTGTAGATGAGATCTTGGCAGAAAAACAATCGGATATCCGCTACAAATTTTAGTAAAAATATAAGTTTATAGCCTCAAAAAAAGGAAAGTCTTTGGCTACATTGCCCTATATTTCTTTTGTTCCAACTATATATCTGGTCCGAATTATAATATAAGTGCACTCCTTTAAAAATTTGCTTTCAGAGAAAGTGTTCCGGAAGAAAGCTGGCTTTCTCTCTTGTGTACTGTTTATTGTACCCTTGTAGTGGGATATCCGTTCGAATTTTAAAACGTTGTCGTGAAACAACAGTATGTCAGTAGCGTTCGTTTTCTGTTAGAAAGTTGACCTCAGAAACCTTCTGCTTAGGAATGAACTATTTACTGAAAGACAATGAGAGAGATGGGGCATATGCTGTATTGCTTAGTGTAAGTAAAGTAAAAGTTCAGAAGCATTGAAAAGAACGTCACAACGTCCTACATTTCCTTTGTCTTGATGCAGTGTTTGTCAGATTTATAAGAAGTGTGCCTTCTTTTTAGTATTCAGTTGTTTTCAATGTAAGCATTACAGAAAAGAGCTGGTAACACTCGTTATTCTGTCTCTATATTGTTATTAACAGATGATAATCTTTTGGGATATCCGTTCGAATTTTAAGGACATGGTATTGAAAAAGAAATATATCACCGAAATTTCACCTTTCATTAGGGTTTGACATAAAAACTTTCCCTCTTATTCATTGAATAATAGAGAAATTTCATAAAGAAAACATTTTAATAAAAGTTCAGATATATTGAAAAAGAAAGTTTTTAGGTCGTTTCTTTTTGCTTCGTTTCAATGTCCGTTCTTGCCTTTATTTTTTTGCTGGTAAATTCATTTTTTTTTAAATTGCTTACATTCGAAATATTACGAAAGAAAGTAGGTTTCTTGAATATTGTTCTCTTTTGTTACTGTTCATAGCAGATGATGTATACATCCTCTTAAATTTCAAGGCATAGTCATGGAAGAAAAGTATCTCAACATCAGTTACATTCTACACAAAATTTGACCTGAGCTACTTTTATGTTCATGAAAAAAATATAAGGCCATGTACTTAAAATTTTAGTTTTGAGATACTAAAATGGAAACTTTGCCACGATGTCCTTCTTTTCCCTTTGTTCCAAAGCTATGTCTGCCATTTTTTTTTTTTTTTTTTTGGTTGCATAAATATTTTTTGAAAACTTGCTGTTGTAAAGTATATTGAAGATAACCGTTCTTTTTATATTATTCTTTATTTATATTTTGTTGTAACGTCTGCTCAGTTTTCTTAAAAGTTTCAGTTCTACGCAAAGATAGTAAAGATACTTGGATTCTCTCTTACATTGTCTCTGTATAATATCATTTTTAAAAGCAACTCTTGAATTGCTTAATTTTAAAAAAGCAATTATTTTTAGAGTGGTGTTAACTTTTCTAATTTCTGTTTGTAATTTAACTTTAGTAAACTAATGTTTTATAAATTATTTGTTGGAAGAAAAAGATTAGATGTGCCGACTTATTTCTTCTCATAAAAATATTGAAAGTTTCAGAAATTTAAGAATTCTCATTTTGAAAAAGAAAACAGAATTACTACTTTTTTATTAATATCAGACGAATGCTGATAATTTATTCAAATTTTTACTATCATAACTTTAAATAAAAGGCTGACCTATATTTATGTACATTCTCTCTCTCTACTACTACTACAACTAGTAAATCTTACATCATATGTCCAGAATGCCAAGATATCTCAAGGGAGAAGTTGTTGCTTGAACTAAATTAAATGAATGAAAGATATGAGGTAACAAGCTGTAGCAGGAAGTTCTCCAATATTGATGTCCTAATTTCTATTCTTGATCTTATATCCACCTTCATAATAAAAAATTAGTGATCTGAATTTTCTACTGTATCATGATTCAATACATTTTCAAATTATCATTAGTTTTAAATTAAGAAAAATATCTTTGTTTTCAGGGTAGTTATATGTATGAAAAATTCTGGAAAGAAATGTTTCAAATACACTTATTAAATTCGAATATCTTTTATTGTGATATAATTTATATTTATTGAAAAACCATTCATGACAATTTTTTTAATAGTACAGTATATTTTCGTTGTATAGTTATTGAATGATAAAAATCTTCTAATATTATCTGTATTTGAATGAACAACGGGGAGTAATTCATGGAATATTCTTAGAAATGTATTTATTAAATTTAATTTCCATATACATTTGTAAGTTTTTGCATTTTTTTAAAATTTTCTATTTCTAAATATCTGATTAATAATTTGTAAATTTAACTTGCTTATAATATTTATTATTAAATATAGCTTGTAAATAAATTGAATATGCAATAATATCTTCGTTCTTTCAAATTTATGTAGTTTAAAAAAAAGAATGCGTGAAACTACTGCTTCACTTGACCCGTTGAGTACTGAAAATAAGCATAATTAAGTAAATTTTACATGATGAATTTAATACTTAGACAAAATCTACTTCCTTTTGTTTTAAATAATTTCTCTGGACTTTAAACAACATCATGAAAAACTTGCTTTGCTTTATGTTGAAAAATTCAAGGCTGTTAGAACAGACAGGTAAAATCGGAAATGATTCTCAATCTGACATAAACTATCTAAATTAAAACAGAAAAAAAGTTTAAATTCCTTTTAAAATTGTTTAAATTGTTTGGCTAAGATATGGACGTATTACAAGTTTCTATCCAGCAATACGATATTATTGATTGCATTATTTGTGACACTTCATTTTCTTCATTCTTTGCATAGGAAAGTTCTATTGTTTAGCCTTTTGAATTCCATTACAAAAAAGAATTAAACTAAAATCCGAGAGATTTATAGATTAAATGAAAAAGAGATTGCTTAATGAAAAAAAGACTTTTACTAATTGAAAACTGTCCCACTTTTACTTTTAAAAGGATTTCTGGCGAAATAAACACGCCTTCTATAAATTCAGTTGAATTTCTACTTCCCTTTCTCTCTTTCTTATTCAATTCTTTCCCTTTCAATCTTTCCGAAGAAAACACTGTTTTTTAATGAGACATTTCGGCAATAAATCACTCAGAGAAAGGTAAAACCTTCATTTGAGGATGAAATTTTTCCACATATTGCCCCACTTTCTTTTGGCAGAACAATATATTTCTCTGAAGTATCACTCATTAGTTACTATCCTTTCACTCTTGATGTTACAAAACTGTTATTCATTGGAAAGTAGTATGAGGAGAATGAAATTCTATTTTATCTTATGCTTGTTTGACCCTCGGTGTTAGTGTTTGTTGCTATTAACTCAATTATATACTTACCCTTTCTTATTTCCGTTATTTGTTCTATATCAAGTCTCTTCTATATTGAAGCTTAAGTTTAAATATACGTTAATAGAAACTTTGACCCACTTTTTTTATATTTCTCAGTAAATAAAAGAAATCAAAATTGGGTTGGTCAAATAAAATCAAAGAGGTGATGAACACTGTTATTTGGAAGGAGAAAATATTTTTATAGAGAAAAAAGGGAAGCATTGTTAAAAAATGTTATTGTCTCTATGACGGTGTTGTTTTTTTTAAGCAATGTACTCTATGATGAAATTTTCGGTAATATTATATTTTAAGGTAAGAGTTTTTTTTTTGTCCCAATTCGTATATTTATGTCAGTGGTAAAAGCTTTGGCCTTGTAAATATTTTTAAGAATGAGAACGCGAACTTTACCCTTTCCTTGCTAACATGATTTTGAAGCAATTGCTATACATTCATGTGTGTGTGTGAGAACACCATATATTCTATATAAAGCCTTTTTATTATTTGCATTTCCAAAATTTTTTTTATTATGCGTATAGATTATGATTTTAAATCTCTTAGCATATGTATATAACTTTAAATTTATTAAAATTTAGAATAATTTAATTTTCAAATAGCTGTTTTTTTATGGGATAAATTGTGTAATATTCTCAGCATAATGATTCTTAAAAATGTAAACGATGCATATTATTTTAATTATTATTTATTATTTGATAAAAGTGAATACGTTAAAATAAAAATCATTGATATTAACATTTTAAAGCAAATATTAGTTAAAGTGCAAAATAAAAAAAATCATATATTCTTGTTTCTTCACTGCTTTGTATTTGTCTAACAGCGCACTAGTAAAAATATTTTTGCATCTTGATTTATTTTAGCAAATAAGTTTTTTACGTTGAGAAAGTTTCTTCAACTTATCTTTTATATTTTATCAAGAAGTAAATTAAATTTTTTTTTCTAAAAAAAAAATTTCAAAACCATCAAAATTTATTTAATTAAAATAATTTAGCGATATTCCGGTCATTGAAAATTCCTAAACTTAGTTTCTCATTAAAATTAGATTTATATTGGCATCTGGGAGAAAAGTTTATTGTCGATCAGCCGCTCGTGTAATTACAATTTTGACCTTCACTTTTTTTTCCCAACACATTGCTACTTCCATCGATAGGGTTGTAGAGTGCAGAAGGGAGATAAATTATTTACCTTTTTTCTTTCCCCACTTGGTAAGTTTATCTGAGAAAAACCTTGGGAAAATTTGTTGCATTTCACGTCTTTTATAAAGGTAAAAACTCGTCCGGTCACCATTTGGTATCGGAACTCTTCTGTTAGCGATGAAAACAACGAAAGTGCTATCTGCACGGCGCAAAGGTACGGATCGTTCGAGAAGTAGAACCGGAGGGAGACTATCACGTGTGTCCAGGTTATATACTGTTGCATTTTTTCTGTTGTTTAACTTAATTTTATCGAAAAGTAGTACATTGAATCGAAAAGCCTTTAATGCTGTTACGCACGTGGAATATTAATTAACGTCTGTAGTGCATGAAAAAGAAACAAGTGTGTGGGAAACACGTGAAATGTTACTTCTTGAGAATTTTTGCTACTGATATATTCGATACCACTAAGAAGATATAATATTAGTTAAATAAGGATTTTTTCTTTAAAGTCGTAAATTAAATAGTTTTATGAACTGGAATTATCCGAATGAGATTGCATCGAGAGTTAATACATGAAGTATTTTAAAATGACGTATGAATTCATTCTGGCTGAAAATCAACAGAAAATAATATTGTGCCCTAATTATTTCTATTGCTTTGATCAAGTAAATTAGTATGAATTTGTAATTTGTATTTTTAATTATATGAAAAAAATCTTCTTTAAATTTTGCTTATTTACAAGTACATTTGCTACTATTTATTTTTACTTATTCATTGTCTATTCAGTTTAATAATAATATTACATAACGATTAAATAGCATTTAAAAGTTTGACTATCTATATATTTTTGTTTAAATAATTATTGAAAAATTAATACATCAAACTAAGTTGCTAAAATATTATATGAATTAATTTGTAAAGAATTTGATACATATCAAAACAACGAAAGAAATTAAGCATTAATAAGCATTTTAATAGTGCTGATTACTTACAGATTTTTATTAAAAAATTACCTTTAATTACTTACTAAATAATTTATTTTTGTATAAATAAATATAGAATATATTTATATTATATTCTCTCTCAAATATAATTATATTATATTCTACACTTATTTATACCTTAGATATCAATTTATTATTGATGGATTCAAAATTTTCTGGATAACAAACATAGATTGCTGTAAATACTTACTGTTAGCATCACTTTGAAGACTTAGATTGTTGGTAAGATAAATTATGTCCATTTATGAGTCCTTGAATGTGAACTTAGCGGAAACGTATGTACAACCCTAACCCCTTTCAGCTGCTTTCTCCCTACCACATTTCTGTCATTTTCCCTCTTTCTAATATACCTCACATTTTTTTGAGGAAATTTTTTCTCCTCATGTCCCTTCATTTGGTTTTTATATCACCTCCATCCGCTCGAGTAAGGCAGATGAAAAAAAGTACTCATGAAGAAATTTCCGCTCATCCTTCGTTCGCTCATCTCGGATATCCGCCCATTTTTTTTGTTTCTTCTGTAAAGATTTTTTTTACCGCCGCAAAAAGGTACAAATTTATTTGTGATGATGGTCTAATAATTTGTGTCATGTCTTGCGTTTTTTTTTTAAGGGAATGGCTCCGAATGCGGGCTATTGCGGTTTGTCTTTTTGGTATATTCGACATCTGGCGAAGAATTTTAATGGCTACAGGGTACTTACATGATCCGCCGACGCACACTATTCCTTTCATTCGATATGAAACTATTCCTGCAAGTTATATAATTTAAAAAATCGTTCGAGTTTAAACTAAAAATAAAGTTGTCTGATACCTACATAAATTCTTATTATATTTTATATAAAATGTGTGTGTAAATTAAAATGATACATTAGTAAAAAAAAAAAGGACAATTTCGACTTTTTTCTTCAGCAAAGTTTTTAAATTCGTTTATTCTTGATATATGTTGAGAGGATCAAATTTATACTTGACTTTTGTAATAGTCTTGTTCAAAAATTCTATTATACTTCGTACAAAGCAATATAAATGAAGTGCAACAATAATTAATCTTATTTGTAATGAGATTTGAAATACTTTTACCTGTAAATTAAAAACACAAAGTTTTTCGACTGTGCACCTATGACACTTGGGCTGAATAGTGAAATCCGGATATACTGAAGGTGCACCACCCTATTTTATATAAAAATATCTTTGTGTGTGTGAGACTCTCTCTCTTCACAACTAGCGTTCCACGCTCACTTGACCTAAATTCTTTTCTCGCAGACTGATAGCTGAAAATATCGGAGAAATGGTTACGAGACGAGGTGGGGAAGTCTCTCCCCCCCTCCCACGCCTCTCTCAGATCATTACACCCCCCACCCTCAGGTTACCTTACATTGCCATTTTATTGCTGAGGCCAGATATAAAAGGGCGACGCCTTTTTGTTTATAGATAGTAGAACGGCTCTGTCCGTCTGTGTGTGTATGTGAGCGAGATATTTCCCACGGCGCTGATAAGGAGGCCTTGCATGTGAAGGTGTGGGTCTTGGTAACTGGGTCAATCCTGTAGTAGTCACCTAGGGTCAATGATCTCTTAGAGCTGGTGCTAAACGTTCTAAAATATTCTATGTGGCAGCGTTTATAAAATAAGTGCTTTGCAAAACATTAAAGTAAAAGGAATACTGAGTTTAATTTAATTCTCTATGTGATATGATTCTCACATTGTAATCCTTTCGCTATGTTAAGGGAGATTTAACTATAATCAAATTATTATCATTTCTCATAACGATCCCTATGGAGAATTTATTAGCTGTAT
Source organism: Latrodectus geometricus (assembly GCA_026290005.1). Lineage (NCBI taxonomy): Eukaryota > Metazoa > Arthropoda > Arachnida > Araneae > Theridiidae > Latrodectus > Latrodectus geometricus. The sequence goes on from JAPDSC010001296.1 coordinate 105,068, forward strand.
AATTCCTTAAAATTTGAGTTTGTTTTAAAAGATCTTAAATTTTGAGCACTTTTACTTTTATTGTATAAAATAATTTACTCGCAATTTTGGCGGTAAAACACATTTTTACCACATTCTTTCTAAGATTAATTCAAAATAATTTACTTTGTAAAATATGAAAGCATTCTTTATTGGCTTTTTGGTATATAAAATAAAGGAAACAGGTGATAGTGAAATTAACGTCATTTGCTTACAGTCCCCGTCAGACTTGGTGTGACACTTTGTTACTTTGTTGTCTCAGCTTTATGGGAAAGGGAAAGGCGCCTTATCGATCGGAGGCACACTTCATCGCTGAACACTACTGGGGTTCATTTAAATTTAATTCCTCGTCTAGCTTCTTTTTTTCCTGTTTCGCACTTTCACCTATTAGCATTGCATGTAGGTCAATGCCCCTCTCTTATCGGAAATGGACATCCGCTGTCTTCTAACCAGACGCTCTCATCATTCCTTGGTCGTTCTGTTGGGGGCACACACTGTGGGGGCAGATTGCTAATAGCTTTTTGATAGTGTGTAAAATCCTTGTGTCGTAATGAAGTGGGGGTGGAGATTGGAATAAATTATGCTCCGTAAAAAAAGGAGAGAGATGGATTCATTTTTAGTTTCCCATTAAAAGTATTTTAAAGATTAGTTTTTCTTTAATATGATTTCCATTTTATAGGAACTCTTGTGAAAGTAGTGGTTGGATACAAAAGTGGTATTTTGTACGTTCTGATAGATGCTACGGTAGGGAAGGAAAAAAAATTGCATCGACTGTGTCATATGATCGACACAGTAGGTAAATTAAATATTCTCACAGATACTCTCCGACCGCTGTCATGTGTGACTTTTTTACATGACATGTTATTCCAGTAACAAAACGTTTTGGAATAAGAAATCAAGAAAAAGAGATTTTGTGTGTAAAAAAAGGGAAGAAATCCAGTAAAAAGGGTAAGTACATCGGGTCGTTCACACACCAGCCTAAAAAGCAGATGATTGAAATGTGACCTTGAAACAGTGAATAGTAAGTTATTATTACACAGATGCCTGTCTCCCTTTTATTGCGTTAGGCTTTCGTGCTCAAACATAAAACTGAGTGCAAAAAACTTCGCTTGTATGTTTACAGCTGTTTGCATTACATGAACTATTCTAATACCTCTGCCTCTCATCACAAGGTTGTCGGACAGTATTGTCTTATTTGCTGACTGTACTGTCTCTAAGACAATGCTCGCATTGTCTTGTTTACAAAAAGAAACACACAGTTTCAGCAAATACTAATATTAACGATTCCAATTCTTATTAAACACTAATTAATTAAATCATCGCCATAAACGAAACTACAAAAAGCAAGATTAAGTGTGAATACCAATAATCCAAGAAATTGAACTACTACTCGTCGATGCAACATACATCATTTCCTCTCTGTTGACTTTTCGATTATGAAGTTAATATGACCTCTTTCTTGCTGTTGGCCTCGTTTTTATGACGTACTTAGCCTTGTATTCAATCGTGACATTCTGAATTGAGAATTTTACCAAAGCCCGACCATAAGGTATTTGTACTGTCATGTTTTTACATCTGATACATACACATAACCTTGTTCTAGTTGTCACTCTGCATTTACTTTTTAGTGATATGTTACGATCGTCTTAACTCTCACTGCTTCGCTTCACGTGTCAGCTAAATTCAATATGTCTGCTTTTCATATTAACGCTTGATTATTTCTTATATAAATTCATTTCCTCTTAAATGACTGCTTGCGCTCTGTTTTCTCAAAATTTATTCACTATCCATCATTTCTCCATTGGACAAAGTAATGATTTTCCTTCTATGTGACTTTCGCCTCTCAGTCAAGTTAACCTACTTTTTACTTTTCTTACGCTGAGGAATGAGAAAAAAGGAGAAAAAACCTGCCGAAATATACCTGTTCTACCAACCTACACCTTTTGAAAAGCAACCGATTTTTTCTTAGCATTCCCCCACTTTGCAAAAGCATCTATTTTAAAACAAGGTGTGTAAAAATCTTGTTTTCTACACGATTTTGTCGAAAGTGTGTACAGATAACATTTTTTATTCATTGCGTTTAATTTGTAATAACATGAATGTTCAGTTCTCTTATTTTTTGGCTATACGATTTTATTTACTTATAGCATATACTTTAGTCCTGTTTTAAAGTGTAACGAAAATTTCGCAGTTTTCTCTTAGATAAAAAAAAATAATAATAATAATAAAAACAATAAAAAGAAACAAAAATTTGAGTGGAGATTTAGAGAATTAAAAAAATTTAACGATAAAAATTGCTATCATAAAGTATTTTGATTTCGCAATAAATTTGTTACTTGAAGGAAATCCACTCTATTGAACTGTTGTATATTATTTTTACAATATTTTTAGTTTCATACACTATGATATCCTTCAATTTGAGACTTCGTTGTCCATTATTTTATATTTTCCCGTTTAACCGTGTTTATTAAAATACTCTTTGCTCTTCATTTAATTTATATATTTCAGATTTTTATTATTTCTAAATAATCACTATGAGTAAATAAAAGATGAAAGATATTGATTCTGTTATGAAATAATCAAACATTGATATTATTTCTTTGGTTTGATTTGTGTATTTCAAAACGTTTTTTTTAAATCAGAAACTTGAATTAAATATTTAATTTTAAACTTGTGAAAAAATATTAACATTTCAGTAGAAGTTTGAATGTAGACGTATTCGAACTCAGTGAAATGAAGTTTTGTGTGTAACTTTTGTGAAAGAAACTTTTAGTTTCAATGAATAATTTTTGTTCCCATATTTCTTGATTGCAATATTTGAATTCATTAAAATAGTCTTCAAAATCTACAACATATAATCATATATTAATATGTTGTTTATCCTTTTACCTTCTTAACTATTGTTTACATCAGCCGAAATTCATTGATATATGATGATAATTATATTCCGTTTTCACATGCATTGTACATTGAAATGTTTTCTACATATTATATTATAAAATTCTTGTAATTATTCTATTGTATAGTGTAAAAAATTAGTAAATATAGATACAACTCCTGTTTATTTTTCCATGTCTTATGAATTTATTTATTCCTTTGTAGGATAAAACAGGAGGAATCTCTTGCCCAGATAAATCCTGCAGCAGCATCAGCTAGCGCACCTAGTCGGCAAAAACCAGTAGAATTGGTGTTCAAAGATGTCTGTGTGTCGCACAAGGAGAAAGAAATTCTTAGAAACGTCAGTGGGATGGTCAGACCCGGAGAAATCTTGGCCATCATGGGACCAAGTGGTTAGTTCAATATTCTGGATTCTTACTATAAAATAATTGATATTTATATATAATTTAAGCTTAACGGATCTTGTCTCCTTCTGATGTTGTTCAATTTATTTTGTTTTAGGATCGGGGAAGACCACTCTCTTGAATGCTATTGGTGGTCGCGCCCCCATGAACCGCGGGCTTGTAACGATGAATGGCGAGGAATTGAATAAGCAGCTGAGAAGGAAAATATGCTACGTACTCCAAAACGATATCTTCTTCACAGATCTTACATTGAAGCAAACGCTTACGGTATGTTTCTGTTCATATTGAATTATTTAATTAATAGTATTTTGTTGCTGCGGAAGTTCAGTTGAGATAAAAACATTAGTCTATAATCAACAAAACATTATGCGTTATACCCTAACTGTGTCGAAGGCCATTTTATTGTTATGATCTTTTGATATTGATTAATGTTTCCACATTCCTTTTTTAGTGTGAAACTTTTCAAAAAATGTTCTATTTCAAGTGACAAGCTTATATTTCTATTAAAATTCAATTACTAATCATTATCAATTGATTAATTTTACATGATTCTCAACACTGGCCAATAGTGATCCAGTAGGAGACACCAATAGCTTCTTGCAAAACAAATATAAATAGAAGTGTGCTTTTGTTCGTATATATTTGTATACATCAAATAATTATACAACTGCAAGCTTTTTTACATTTTTCTTCCGCGTGACTATTTAAAAAAATAAATTGTATTTACTATTTCTTTCAATAGAATTTTTTAAATAGAATTCTGCCTTATTAGATGTATTCATTCAGGGTTTCTTTAACTTAAAAATTTCATGATAAGTTTTAAGATACTCATCATTAATTTATTCATGAATTAATTTTAATTTAAACATTGATGCAATTTTTAAAGTTAATTAAAAATTATGGCAATTAATGTAGTCGTATCAAAATAAACGAATAAGCAAAAAAGTACATATTTATGTTATATTCTATACATAGTATTATCATATTTTTATGGATGACCTGAGCATAAATAAGAAATATTAGTATTCATTATTTAAAGTTATTTTTGTTAGTGTATTTTTTTTTTATTTTTATTGTCAAGTCTTTCTGCTTACCCGGAACCAGATACAAATAGAAAAAATAATAATAATAAACCGTTACCCAATGTCGTTTTGCTCGTCTGTATTATTTTTGTTGACTCTTACTTATAAATAGCGGTCCATTGGGAGAAGAGCAAACTAAAAAAAATAACTCTCGGATTATGCCAACTTTTGCCTGTAATATGACGGTTGAAAAGAAAGCAGCATATAGAAGGAGAGATTTTTTAGTGAATATATCCCGCAACAGGAAGGGAAAAAATAACAATTTCAGCGAAAAAAATGGCGAATGAATTTCCTTGCGGAAAAAGTGGACCGCATGTTTTTGAGTACGGTTATTTTTAGAAAAACCTCAAAACAGGTGATTTTCTTCATCTCCTAGTATAGGGGATCGGGCGGGTGTGCTCAGAATCTAACCTCTTGACCCCAGGTTTGAAAGTGAGAGGAAAAGACATTTTCTAAGAAAAAATTGCGATTTCTTGTTTTCGTTTTTTTTCCATCATTATTATGACTATTCGCTGTCCCCTCATGTTCTTTACTCTTTTCACATTATTCTTATTGCTATTTCTGGAACCTAGTGAAAGTTTTTCCTTTCGAGCAGAAACGAAAAAATGTCGCATTGTTGAAGAAGTTGGGGGTTTGTGGGTATTGTGGGGCAAATCGGGTGGGATGGTTGTTGTGTTATTGTGTTGTTGTTACATTTGCGTTGTTGCAACTTCAGTTTTTCGATCTGTTATGGGGGTCCTTGATGACAGGTGACCGTTCGGTCGTTGACCTATGGTCGGCAATGGAGTTGTACATAAGGACAATGGGCAAGTCTGCCGGAAATTCATCATTACTGGGTGTTGAAAAACGCTTATGTACGCGGGAAACGGAGTATTTCGGAAGTGAAAGTGATTTTTTTTTTAATTGTGTTTTTATGAGATATACTTTGTATCCTCAAATAGTTTGTATTTGGACAATACTAGGAATATTTTAAAAAACTCCTACTGTAATTTTTTAATGCGATCACAAGTATCAATGAGGATTTATTTAAAATATATCTTTATTTCTTATTTTTTGAAATATTTGTTTATTTAGTAACATGCAGAGGATTCGTGAAATAATATTGAAGAAAATATCAATTATATGAATGTTTTTCAGATTGTAGAAAAGATTTTTAAATTTAATCATTGATTTAAATTTATTGAAAAAATATTTCATTTAGGAATCCTTTTCTGGTTTTGAAGTTTCCATAAAATATTTTTATGGTTTGAAGCTATTTTTAATTTCATGTATTATTACCAGCATGCATTTTCATTTAAGTCTTCTCTGCATAAAATTTTTGAGGATGTGGTAAATTGATCAAACGTATTTGGTTCTTAAAAAACCACAAAATAAATTGAAATCGAATTAGTTTTTTAAGCGTTTTAAGAGAAAAATGGTGTATAAGTAAGTACTACATACACGTAATGCATTTTGTATCATAATTTGTAACCTCAGAATATCATTCTAATATATCTGTTGGCAATCTTAATGTGCTTATTTTTACATACTCTTAACTACCTGCTTCAACATTACACTAAAAGTAACATTTTATTGTGCTTCTGTACGATTTTATAAGGGGAAAAGATGGTGATAATAAATACTTATGCTCTCTTAATTCTCTGGTGCATAATAGAACCACTATATCAACATTATTTATCTTGTCTGATTCAAGTTCACCGGGGACGTTTTCTCACTTTCATGACCTTAAAACCAACATTGACTTCGTGCGGAACCCAGACAGAAACGTTTAATAACATAAATTGCTACATAACGACTTCTGTCATCAATCAAAATGTATTCTCTACTGTTATGAAAAAAAGAGAAAAAAATGTACCTATATCCATGATCTCTTTTTGGATCTTGGCCAAGAGCCGCAGTCAGTTCAGATAATGTTCCAAGCAACCGTGTTTTAGATGACCATTGATTATTCAGCTAACGCTATTCCGCACTAAAAATAATACGAAAAATAATTGCACTCTTTTTCTTAATATAGTATAAATAATAAAATATCTTGAGGGATATATATGTGATTTACATACATTAGAATTAAATTGTGGAAATAATAATTCATAATTATTGAGAAAAATGTCTCATTGTTATGACTCAATGTTAAAAAAGCTAATTTATTGTTTCCTTTGTTCTCCTATACGAAAGTCATATATTTTTTTAAAAAGTTTATCTCGGTTATAACTGGGCCAAATTTTTATGTAAGAATAAATGAGAAAAAAAACAGTTACATTTGATATGATTATTATAATATTAAATGAAATAAATTTGTTCAGATTGTTAGATAAAACCTGATAATGATGTAGCGAAATAATGATAAACTTTCTTACTAAGTGTAATCACAAAGAATTTTACGATTCGAAATCAATGTATCTTAAACTTTAAAATATTTATTATTTATAAATATACAGGTTAAAAATAACTAGTTAATAAATAACAAATAAATATGTGCAGAAATAGATTATACTTTTTTAACTTATTGGAAACTGTATCTTGGGTTTTCGATGTTAAAATTTGTTTTATCGTATTTTAAATAAACATTCTTAAAAACTTAATAATTTATGTTATTTTACTCTGAATAATGAATTAGTATTATAGTTATGTAAAATTCTTTAACTTTATTTATTAATAAATTTCCAGAATATTTCCTCAAAAACTTTATTTTACAATATTGACTTGTGTTTTCTATATTCGAATATAATATTTATACTATATTTTAAACGAATATAATAATTATAATTTACGAACATATAATTTTCAATTATACATTTATATTTGGTTTCCCTATTTGTAATTAAAATCAATATTTATTGAAGAATTTTGATTTCTAATAAATATAATTTAGGAATAGATTTTTACTGCATAAAAGCCTTTAATAATGCTTTATAGTTGTTCTAAATGTCACATTTAATTCAATGGCAAAGACCTTGGCTGTTGAACAAAATTATATTTTATTCCAAGTCGAATGAACAATTTCATTTTATTTAAAGTAGAAATAACTTACAAATGTCAATTCCAATCGGTAATATAATTTAAGAGAGGGAGGTTGCATTTTTATTATATATTCGTGTAGGTCAGTGGTCAATAGATAACGAAAGGGATTTATGGAATACCAGCGACTCATTGACGCCAGTATAAAAAAAATGATTATAAAGAAATGTGGTATGAAAGAAAAAGTCGGCGAAGATTTAAAGAAGAATGGAAAAAACAAATAAATAAATAACCAAAGAGTTTCTGTCTTCAATTAAAAAAATATTCACAATATGACAGCTATAAACTGGTTTTCTTCTTTAAAAGATTCCCTTTGACTTATCGAAGAGAACTGGGAGAAGAGAGATAACCCTCTCTTTCATTATCTTCGCTTTTACGATTATGACTGCGAGCTTTACTGCAGCCACTACTACATTTGCTCCTTTTCTTCCTAGCTACTGCCGCACTCCTTTCTTTTTATTTGTCTCTTTGAAAGGAAGAAATAAATGATAAAGCATCGTAACTTATTATCACGCTTTGTAATTACAGCATGAGTGTCCGACCTTTTCAAGGTTATTCAGTTGTCTTAACCGCTTAGTTATTGGGGATGAAAATAGCCATTTCCTCGTCAGATGTTGGTTCATCGGAAGTACAACTGCTTTCCACCATGACAATGGGGGTGGATTTCAACACAACATGGTGAATTTAGATTACAAAACACGATAATGAAAATGGTTTTGAAAATTAGGTACTCAGAAATAGAAACATGTATTAACAATTAAATTTTGTAAAACTACTTAGAATTAAATTCTAAAGTAATTTTTTGAATTAAATTCTAAAATAATTAAATTCTCATGAAATATTATGCATTAAGCTATGAAAATATGGAAAATAATATTCGAATTATTATTCCCATAAAAAAATTATTCTTATTTTGTTAATGAATGTTATATATTTTGATGAATTGTAAATAAAGTGTTTATTATATTTTTTTTAAATATATAAATTGGTTTGACATGATTTCTATTGAAAATGTTTGCCTCGCAACCTAAGCTTAGGAATTGATTTTTATTTCATATTAATTTTCCATAAAAATACTCTCTAAAATATTGTTATGAGTTTTTGAAAATTTAGATTAAGGAATGGTTTCTGAAATTTTTTATTGCAAATATCTAAAACTTAGAGATTTATCAACAGTCAGTGAAATTTCAAAATTTTATTTTCAAGAATTTTTATAATTTTCTGATGCAATTATTGTTATTTTAAAAATACTAATTTTAATCTGATTATTAAATCTTCGTGCTTACTCGAAATATTTAAATTTATTTAATTTTAATGGTCTATTAATTTTATTTGAAGTTTTATTTATGCTATTATTAAATTTTTTTCGCTGGCAGAAAAACTACTATAATTGTTTTGAACAAAATTTAGTTTTGTGAAGCAAAGCCGTTTTCTTCGTTATACCTAATGTAATTATTTTTGTTCTTTTAAACTCATATCATTAAATATGCTTATATGCACCTGCGCATTTGTTATAAATAAAGTTTTTAAATGTACCACCCATAAAAAAAAACTCGAGAGAGACATTCCTCTAGTTAGTAAATAGTATTTCATTGTAGAAATAATATATACTATGAATAATTTGTTAGAACAATATAGATAATACGTAAATACAAATTTGAAACAATCTAGCAAAATATTTTATTTTAGTTAGCCCTTGAACTTAACTAGAATTTATAAAAACTGGAATGTAAATAAAAATACAATTGATAGAATTTTTCTGAAACAAAAATATTTTTACTTCCTTGTTTTATTGCTTAGTTTTATTTCTGCGATCTTCAAATTAAACTTGAAACATTTGTCAGAATCATGCGTCAGTTGAACTGAAAGCAAAATTGCCTTATTATCGAAACCAACCGGGGAAAAAGATTATATCTGGCAGAACCAAACCTTGCACCAGCGCAGTCATTGTTGCAGTTATTGGTAAGTTTTGCTGTTTACTATTTCCAAAACTTACGCAATAACTGCGAGTGAGGAAGACAACGAACCCAGTCACAGTCTCGTGGGGGGAATAGGTGGAAAATGTAGTTTTTGCATTTTTTTTTTTTTTACTTTTTGGAGAGTAATAGTATAAAAGAAAAAAACGTGAATTGTTCACGTCGTAGTATTGCGTAATAAGTAAGGGGGAGGTCGTCTTCCTAATCAGAACTAAACACTGCCAAGGCTCTAGTTTACTGACCTTGTAGAGGTCAACTACTTCTTTTCGAAGTCTAGCTTTACATCCTCCTTACCTTAACTATTACCTTGAGTTGGAGTGATTGGAATTACGGATCAATGTCTATTATATTTATCCTAAGAAAAATTTGCTTATTTTTTCGTTTATGAATGATTAGCATAATTCCTATATATGCATTTTTATTAAAATAATTATTTTAATTATTAGTTTAAGAGTGATAATCGACTAACACGCATTATTTAAATATTCTTTTATGAAGAAACGGTTAAATTGATGTGTTTTAATAGCTAGGAAAGGAATTTAAATAATTTATGATTTTATATTATCTATAATTTTTAGTCTTAATGCTCATTATTAAGATATTGCTTTGCTTGAGAAATGGTAAATCCTTAAAACAATTACTTTGTGCAGTTGAAATATTTATAAGTTTATACATTTTTTTTTCAAGTATTAAATTTATAACGCTTTAAAATTCGATTGTAATTATTTAATTTCTTATATATTATAATTGTTTTACCATGTATTTTTTAAAATAAATTTATTTTTAAAATGATAGTTATAATAAAATTTTAGTAAATAAAGGGTAATAAAAAATAAGGAAGAATTTAAATTCAGTGATCACAAAGGTTGATAGAAACATGTTATGCAGCAAGCATAAATATTTCTTCTTGCAGAACTTAAATTAACAACTTAAACACTTAAAAATAAATAAAAAATACTTAATTAAAAATTTTTTATAATGTTATTATTTATTATTTTATTTATTTAACCAAATGTTTAATTGATTTTTTAAACAACAATTATGTGTATTTGATTTTTGAAGTTTTGACACTGCATTTAGAACCGTAATTACAATAAAGTGCATAGATACTTGATAAATCACAAGGTAAGGAATGATGAAATAGTCTTGTAATTTTTCGATTACGTATTTCCTTTTCCAAAGTAATTGCCTATGCGAGACACAATGGCACTCGAGAATTGAAAATATAGAAGAACAACTATGTAGGACATAAATTATCTGCGAAAGATATTTGTATTTTTATCAATTCAATCTTTACGGCGAATGAATTGATTTGATTACTCTCGATGCTTGAATGTTTAACGAGGCTTTACATCTATAGTTGCGTTTCCAATTGGATACTAAAAAATAATAAACGACGTTATAAAATCTAATTTATCTCGTCCAGACTTGCTCCTACATGCAAATGAATGTTAAGAGACCTTATGCGCTCCTAAAATATGCCCAGTGAAACTGTGTACAGACTTTGCAAATAGGGCGTATAGAAACTTCTAATTGGACACGTACTCTCAAATTTTATATTTTCTGGTAATAGTACATTGTTTGAATTTTTTTTATTATGATTAAACGATTATATATGTCAAATGTCGATCAATGAAATATATCGAAAAATAATCGAAATTAATAAAATACGGCCTCTATTGTCATAGAGACATCAAGAAAATCATAATGAGCTTAAAACCTCCAAGTTCTTTGATCAATAGTTTTATCCCGACGTATTAAAGATTCGTATTTAGTTTAAATAAATCAAATTTCAAATTTGAAAATGCTACATCACGTATATTAAATTAATACTATGTTTATTCGATTTACTTTCAGTACTCCGCCCTTCTGCGTCTGCCAGACAGCATGCCCTACGAAGAAAAGATGCGAAACGTAGAGCTCATAATTGATGTTTTAGATCTTCGAGGATGTCAAGACACAAGTAAGTTATACATTTCAGATTCTGTACAAATTTTATTTTTTCCATGATTTAATTTGTAATCATTTAAAAAAAAAGAAATCATTTTTAAAAAGCTTAAATTTTATTTAGAAAATGTAAACTCGTAAAAAACTTTATTTTTAAATAGTTTTCCTTAATTTTAAAACTCTGTTATAGTCTAAGTAAATATCAACCGGCAAATTCCGCTAAAAATTCTGTAGTGTCATTGATTTCGATTCCTTCATCATTCAGGTATCAGGATATTATTTTTCTCCTTGTTAACATAGCTGGAAAAGGCAATTTTTATCTCTTGGAAAAGGCTGAAACAGCGGGGAAAACCAGAACGGTGACTAACTCATCTCTCTTGTGAGAAGTAAAAGGGAAAGGGTTGAAGATGATTTCTTAACCCAGTGTCTGGTATTCTTGCTTTCATTAGATGGCGGTCGGTGCTGGCAATGTGCCGCCTTTGACTTGTGCAACCCATTACTCGTATTAGCTCAACTTGCAATGTTGGCAATGATCTTCACATTTTTTTCTGTATCGCTTCGCAGTGTTGTTATAAATGCAGTCAATTTAAAGTTCCTTCAACTAATTTAAACATTTAGATCAGATTGGAAACAGTCTCAAGTTTGAAGAAAAGAATACATCTTAAAAAAAATGTCAGCTGCAAGCAGATTTTATCATTATGTACATTCTGAAATAGAGTACTAAAGAGCAACAAGTTGATTGTTAAAAGGAAGAATGAATGATAATTTTTTATTCGAATGCTAGTTTCTTTGATAATTTAAAAAATTATAATTAGTTATTAACGCACATTATCAGATAATTAATACTATACTCTGCCATAGTAGTTTAGTATTAATATATTTCAAGAAATATTTTCCTTCACCTAACTTTAAGCTTCCTGTTACTGAAAGAAGTGCATTTAATATTTATAGAAAAAGCACCTGCCGTTATCGTGTCTCACCGACATTCATGAAACACTTTGTCCTAGTGACAAGAATATTCCTCAGATTCTTTGAATGCTATGTAGTCGTATTATGTAATAAAAAAAAAGACCTTTCCTTTAGAGTTCAAGGCGCCAGAAATGTCCATATTAGATATTCTTTCCTTCTTAGAACTAGTCTATGCAACTTATAAGGGACAAGGATAGAATGGTGTGTAGACAGCTTCTCCATGGGTTCAAGGTCAAGTATAACGGCCATTTTTACCAAGAAATAAAGAAAAAAGTAAATGATTGGAGTAAATAGGTTAGGTGAGCTGCTCTCATATTTTTTTTTATTTCGGTTCTCACCCACAGTGTTTATTTATCCTCCAACGCTGCCCAGATTCTTATCATCACTTTTGATCGCCATAGATAAGTTATCCGCGATTTTCTGAGATTTATGATTCGGAATTGCATGTCAGGCCACGTGCTTTCTTTGTTCGAGTGCAGCGGCGGGAAACACTGATGCGCGCTCGCTATTGTTTTACTCTGTAGAAAGGATCATTTTTGGTCATTTTGTTATTATTATCCTCCTCTTTGCAGTCGAATATTCCTTCATGCTTTCATCAATTAGTAACTTGCTTTAGTTTTGAACTCAACTTCAATTTCAAATCTTACATCTTTCACACACTCAATATTCCACAATGGAGTATAATGTCATTTATTTCATGAATGCATGACGTGTGAAGAGCTGGATAAATGAGTTTTCACTTATGTGCTTTCGTAGAGTTGGAAATATATGGTTTCATACCCTAATTTTGTTATAATAACTAATCTTGATATTAATTTTTATAACACGTGTCTGTTCATGTGATAAGACAAACAACCTTATGTTACAATTAGATTATTACACTCTGCTTTAGTTAAATCCTAGGAAAGTTGATCGCATGTGTACAGTTTGCAATTCCGAGAAAGCTCTTCCCTCAGGCGTAGCATAAAACCGCAAATAAAAAGTGAAATTTTTTCTCTTTCCAATGTGAATGACCGTTGCTATTTCGTCAATGCCTTTTGCGACTATGTTTCTTGCGCCTTTCATATCCTTTTTTTCAAGGCTCCCTTTTAAGCCTGCAGCGTATGAGGGTGTCGCCTTTTCTTTGTTTCGTTCTGCTTCTGCGTTTGTCCAAATCCGAGTTTTCAGGCCAAGGTTTTTGGGTCAAACACGTTTCAGTTACTGGTTTCAACCTGCTCAGTCCAGATTACCCATATTTTTTCCTCCTTCAACGCCCGTGGTGAGATTAAAGATACTTTCATTTGCATTCATTTCATTAGGTCTCCAAAATTGTAATAAAGTGATAATACAGAGATTTCAAAGCTTGACGAATTTTACCGCTATCGTATTATTATAAATATAACTAGAGCAGCATTCTAATGCTTTATATCCGTTAAAAATCATTGCCACGCCATTTTGGAGAACAGTATCTTAAAATTTTTAGCGTGAAGAATTTTTAATAATTGTCACAAAAATATTATGTTTGTATATTTATCTAATAAAAATATTTTGCCCTTACACTGTTTATTATTCTTTATTTCATGAAGCTCTTCAAAGGCGTATAGCAAATACTTTATTCTCTTCAATTTTTAAAATATAGGCAATTCAGAATACAATAATAGAGCCTTAAAAATAATACTTTTTGTTTTTGTCTCATTAAATATTATATATATATCTATATATCTTTTTACAATAAATTTTAAAATCTTAATAATAATTATTAAAATAAAAGTCTTTATTAAAATAAAATTTTTAGTATGCAGTATTGCTTAAAATTAAAAAAACAATTTCTTAAAATTCTCTTTGTTCATCATGTATTTTTTATATAATACTTTAGTATATAGACTAAAAATGTGTAGTGAGAAATACAAAAGACTTTTCTCTAACAGTAATGATTTTTGATTAAAATTTCTGGAAAAAAACTATTTTATTTTACTGTAATCCAAAGAAAGTTATACTTAATAACATAGATTTTTATTTTAAGCAGTATAGTGGGATATATTATTGATATTTTACTGCTGAGAAAAAATTTACTATTTTGAATTTCGGCAAACGCTGTTCTTTTTTGATGAAATTCTCAAGGACAAAGAAAAATTGTAAACCGATAATACACGTTGTAAGAATCATTAAAATTGATTTCATTGCTGGAATGAAATTTGAATCCAGTTTTTCAGATTATAGAAAAAATTCTGTTAACATCAGATGATGATTTTTTTCTTGTTTTAATGTTATTAATATATTTTTTTGTTATATGAATACTATATTTTAAAGAGATAATGTTTTGCATATAATATTTTTATAATTTGTAGGTAAAATATGTTTGAAAAAAATCTTTCTCTGTTTAAGTTTAATTATACTTCATAGTTAACTGGTCAGTCCAATTTTTTTTTTTATACAAGCGTATTTTAAAATAAAAGCAACTTATACCGCTTTTCTTTACTTGAGACAGTGTTCTAAGTTTGAACTTCAACTTACGGAGGGAAGGTTAGTATGTTTTTAGATTGTGTGAAATAACTCCAAGGGCATTTCCTTCTCTCTCTGTTGGCTTAACACCAACCACAGATTCTGTCTACTTGCATCAGATCAAGGCGTTTAACAAAGACAGATGCCTAAAGAGAAATTAATGTTTTTCTTATTTTGAAACATGACTACAAATAGATGCCTTCACATGCTATTAGAAATCGTATTCTCTTATTTTTGTAAATTATAATTAACGTCCAGATTAAAATCAGCTGAAGATGTAGTAAAGAATTGAATGATTTTAAGTCAGGCTCTAACATGCTTACAGCTTTTATTTTCTATTTACAAAATTATGTATTGTACTCATAATTATGCATATGTAAAGGATTACACTTTACATATGACGCCGCAATGTGCAGATTTGTTTTCCGTATATGAATAAGATCCCAATTTATAATTCGAGCCATTTTTAAAGTATAACATATACTGGCAGTTATATAGTTTCTTTTTAAATTCTTTTATATCGTTTTGAACCTAGAAAATTAACATTTATTTGTATGTAATTAAATTTCAACCTTAAAAAATAAAAGTGTTTCTAATATGAATTTCTCCTACAGTCATTGGGGATATGATGAAAAGAGGTTTATCAGGAGGAGAAAAGAAGAGAGCAAACATTGCCTGTGAACTCTTACAAAATCCGTCGCTCATGCTTCTGGATGTAAGTGATTTTTCTATCTCAATTATTCTTTTTTTATTTATATGAAGTTTACTTCAACATATCAAATAGATTTAATTATTTTTTAATTTATATTTTTAATCCCTTATCATTACATTTTTATTGGATACCAGTTCAACATTTTCGACTAACTTTTTATCCATTTTAGTTTTCATAGAATTGTTTATTTTATTGAAGAAAATAAACATAAGTATGCATATATTTAAATTTGATAAATTCAGCAAAGTTGCACACACACATGATGTTGATTTTTTTTTATAAATAAATAATTCATAACTATATAACAGTTTTGAAAAATATGGATAAATAATAAATGATACGTAATAATCTTATAAACATGTTAGGACATAATTTTCTGACAATTTTTCCAATAGGATATAAAATGCTTCATATAAATATTTTTGCTGTTCAAATATTACTGCAGAATAAATATTACTATATTAGTCAATGGAATTTTTTTTTATTTTTTATACTTTTTATTTAAATTATGGTACATTTTTCGATTGATTTGGAGATAAATTCATTCATTTTACATAATTACATTTATTCTGATTTTTCAGGAACCTACATCAGGTCTAGATTCATGTACTGCTCATTCTTTGATGGTATCTTTGAAGCGTCTTGCCGCAGAAAATAAATCTCTTGTTGTAACTGTACATCAACCATCAAGTCAAATATTTTACATGTTTGATAAATTGCTCCTACTCTGCAATGGACAAGTATGTTTTGCATTCACTTTATAAATTCTGCTTTTTTTTCTCTTTCTGTAATTTAAAGTACAGTAGTTTTTCTTTAAACCTTTCTTACTCTGTGCGAAACTTTCTTTTTGCAACAACATTTGCTTATAGAGCTTTAATCTTTGTTACATTTAAATGTTTTATCAGGCTAAATATATTAATTTTATTACTAAATTACACCTTTTCCTTATTCAGGTTGCTTACTTTGGGGAGGCTGGTAAAGTAGTAGATTTCTTTAGTCGCTTAGGAATGCAGATATCTCCTCATTATAATCCAGCAGATTTTATAAGTAAGTTAAAATTATAGAAATTGATATTGATTATGCAGTAAAAATATTTCTTTAAAGGAAATACAATTAAAATTTTAATAATGATTCTTTTATATATATTCATAATTTTTTTACTCAAGGAAAACTGATACAATTAAGTTGATATATCTTGTCAACAAATGAAATTCTTAAGCATGAAAAAGATATTTTGTTATTAATTTTCCTGTTGTAATTTTTCTGATTTTGTTATTTTCATTTTGGATTGATTTATCTTTTAATTTTTCTAGTGGAACAAGTGAAGAAAAGCCATGATGTTCAGGAAAAAATCATTCAAGCAGCAATTGAACAAAGGTTAATACCAATATTTTTAATTTATTAAATTAAAACATAAGCTATATAGTTTTATATGTATTTTAGATATTTTTCAATTCATATAAGAAGATGAATAAAATTTCACCAACTTGTAGATATCAAATGTAGTTTTTATTTTAATTTATTAAAACACTTATATTTAAGATCAGAAAAACGATTATTACTTTTATTAAGATGACAATTGGAAAATTGAGTTTTATTTTTTTATTTCTAGGAAAGATCCTGAATACCCCAAAGAATTGCAAGAAGAATATTATTGTCCATCAGTTGTTATTGATTCCTCCTCACCATATGATGGAAGTAGAAAATCAGTTGAATGCATTCAGTGCCATAGGCAAATGTGGCCTGGAATAAATCACAGGTTTGAAATTTTTCTTACGTAAAATTTAATAATTATTAAGTGCATCGCGTAGTATTATCTTTTAAAGTTACATCCAAAACTTAAAAAAAAAGGAAATTTTTTATTAAAGCTTATAAATATACAATTATTAGCACACTTTTTCTACAGTGACTTCTATTTAAAAGTTTAAAATTTTTATGTAGCTTGTTTCTGATATTTAATTCGGAATAAATGAAGTTTTGATTTTAAATTTTTGTACTGTTTAAATATTGTTCAATTTATAAAATTTTCATTCCAGAAATGAAGACAATTGTGAGCCCTGCAATCATTCCTTATGGAACATGTCTGAAGAATCAATGGATCACAATACACCAGTTGAATTGCGCGTTGTCATTAGCGGAGATAAGAAATTGCAAAATGTTTACAGCAAAGTTGGTAAGAAATGCATTTTATGTTGTTTATTTTTGTTTTAAAATAATCTTTAACTAAACAGTTTTTACACACTAGAATTAATTATGATTTTGAATCTCCTGTTTTCATAAAATAGCATCCGCGCGAAATCGCTGATGTAATTTTTTTGTAGCTTAAAACTATTTAACCTTTTTTAATCACATTTTCGTTACTAAACATTATAAATATGTTCTAAAGAGTGTAAGATTATTTAAAGAAATCTTATATACATTTTGAATATATTTATAATGCTTATACATATGCTTAATTAATTCTTGAATAATTACGTTTTTATTTTTTAAATAATAAATTATGTTCCTATAGGAGATTTCTCCTGTGTCTTATTTATATCTATAACCCTATTTTGGGAAGATCTTTGAGGAATATTCTCTGGATATTAAAAAAGCTGATATTTTTATATTTCTAACAAAACTGAACAGTTTTCTCAAATTACTTAATAATTCTATTTTAACGGTATATGGTTGTATATAGATAGTTCATCTTGAAAGTAAAAGTTTGAATTTATTTCTTAAAGTCCAATCTATATTTATTTTTCTTTCTTTTTTTAAAAAAAAAAACTCCCCTTAAACATTCTCTACTTTAATACTTTATAAATGTTAAATTCAAAATGAAATATTAACAACAAATGAAACATATTTATGCTTATCATTCAATATATTTTGCATATTATTATCTCTTAAGCTATTTATTATTTTGCACTATTTTATATATTTATATATTTTTTGCATGTTAACTGTTTTGGCTATTGCTTATGCTTGAGCTCATTTTTGTTTTTTTGTGGCTGTTTATTAAATGCTGCATGTTTTGTTTTAATAGCAGAGATAAGAGTATTAAATAAGAAACACAAATATATCTTCATTATGTGAGAGTGGGACTGGTGAACTGACTGCATCAAAATGGATGGTGAAGTTTGTTTGCTGCAAAAGAATTCGCTGAGGACTGAATTATTTTCTTGCAATTTTTATCAAGCTTACTGAAGTTCAGTTATGAAACAAAATCACTGCTAATAATTATGACAGATAATGAATGCAAATTTTATTCAAAGTGCTTGTTTATAATAAAATATATAGTATATTTCTATATATACAAGGAAATTTAAAAAAATGCAAATATATGCAATACAATATTTTTTATAAAGGTTACATATTAATTTGTATCAGTAATTAATTAAACTTTTATTACTTAATCTTAAAAAATATATTGTTAAGATATAGTTAGATTAGTTATTAGTTAGATTTAATTCATACTATTTACCAACATTTTCCTTTTCTAATCAGAATGAATTATTCTATGTATAAACAAAGATATACATGGGTAATATATTCACATTTAATTTATTTGCATGCAAAGTAATTTTGCATAGATAAACTTCAAACATTTAAATAATTTAGTCACTATACACAAATACAAATATATATATACACCGAATTTTTATAAATATATTATAACTGTTAGTTATTAATATCATATAATATTAAGTATAGTTAATCACAAATTTAAATGTGATCGATTTTTTACTTTGGTAAGAAGTTGTATCAATATAATCATTTCAAATTTTATACTAATTGACAATCTTTCAGTTTTAAATATATTTTTTAATAAATATATTTATATGAAAAAATATTTATGAATATTATTTTATAACGTAGAGTCATGGTTTCACACACATGCATTTAATGAAATTTGCTTGATTTTATTTTGAGACCAAAAATTCGTGTAAGAAATCTCTGGTATTAACGAAATTTTACAATTGTCTTATTGATAAATTTGTTAGTTATGATATTACTTCTCTCTTTCTTTTCCCTTCTGTCCAGATTATTTCCTTATTAAATATGTTGTTAAGGAAGTTGAAAAATAAAATAAACTTTTGATTTCATCTATTTTTGAAAGTTAAGATTTAGCTGATGGTGCTGTTAAAAGATGTCAAATAAGATCTATATTTTTGTAGAGATATTTAAATAATAGCTATACAAAATTCAATTAGTTTACTTATGAAATATATGATAATGTTATGGATAGTTCATACAATAATAACAGAGATAAATAAATTTAATGAAAACTGTACAGTTTTGTGAAGTAAATTGATTTCAGTAAGCATGATTATGTTGCAAGATGATTTGGTGTTTTCTACATATATTCTTTTTTATTTTGATACTTAGTATGAAGTTATTTATTTTTTTAAAATGTGAAATATATTGAAAAAGCCTTTTTCTTTTAAATGAAAATTCGATTGTATAAAGTTTTAATAATATTTTCTCTTTTTATTAATTCATTAATTTATTCAAAAGAATTTTCATTTATATAAATTTATTCCAAACTCTCAATTTCAATTTTTATATTGAAATATAATAACGAAATGTAAATATATATATATATTTTCCTATATTAGAATACATTTTATTGTTGTGTCATCAATTATAGCTTATAAAATATTTAACTCAATAAAAAGAAAGAATAATGTTAATAAAAACGCAGTGTATGCATTATTCTACTTTATCGAAATGATAAATGAGAAAATATTTGACGGTGTTATTTTTTTAATCATAGAAACTAGAGATGATGATGATTCAGGAAGATCATCCTGGTCTGAAGCTGCAAGCTCCACTTTTAGTAGTGAGGTGGATCTAAATGAGGAAAGGAAATGGCCAACTTGTTTTATGACACAACTGAAAGTATTAACTCGACGTAACTTTGTGGAAGCTCGATCTAGAATGCTATCTGGTTTAAATTGGGTCCAGACTATCGCACTTGGATTGGTATGTGGCCTCTTGTGGTTTCAAAAGACTAGAGAAGAAGCTTCGATTACTGAAATTAGAGGATGGGTAAGTATATGTTAAAATTCTTAAATGTATTTAGTTAAAGCAAACAGTAGTAAACATTTATTATCATGTTAATCTTTGAAAATTTTAAATTTAATAATTATCTTTCAAATTTAGATGTTCTTTGGCACAACTTATTGGATGCTGTTTTCACTCTTTGGAGCTTTAGTTTCTTGTAAGTATTTCATGTTTTGTTATTAAAAATTGCAAATAAATGGTTTTACAATCAAATAAATAAGTGAAATTTTTTATTCATTATAAGTTACAAATTAAGAAATTCTGTGCAACCTGTATCTCATAGCAAACGTGTATCGCATTATCTTGAAGTTGTGCCAGTTAAACATTATGCTATATCACACTTCATATTACTAATATTTTCCATTTTGTACTAAAGATTAATTATTTTCATAAATTTAGTCCTTATATTTTATTAAATTCTTTATTATTTTATAATTTTTTTTGTTTATTTATTAATTTTGTAATTTTTACAGTTCCCCCAGAACGAGAAGTGATTAACAAAGAAAGAGCATCTGGAGCTTACAGATTATCAGCTTACTACATCGCAAAAATGTTGGGTGAATTGCCACTAGTGGTAACACTGCCAACTGTTTTCCATTTCATCTCATACTGCATGTTAGTACAACAAATTAGTTTCAAGACTCTCTTTTGTCTTTGGGGTTTTCTGTTACTCAGTACAGTCGTGTCACAGGTAATAGAGCAATGCAATTAATAATTGTTAATACAGTTAAAATAAGTAATTAATTCTATTAATAAGGTTCTTGTTATAATTAAGTGTAATCATTAATTAGTTCAGAGAGATTTTCATATATGTATGAATGTGTATTTATATTAAATATAGTTTTTGTATATTAAATATAGTTTTTGTCAAAATTTAGTATGAATTTAAAAAAAATACGCCTTTATTCCATATAACAATGTTTATGGAAATTTAATTCACTAGAAAAATGAAAACAGTAGTATCAATTACAATTCAGATATTTAATAACATATTTATTATCACTAAATGTTTGCTGTGTAATACCTTTTATTTGAGTTCTGTAAAAATGTGCAAGAGAATCAGTAATAAGAGAGTGTGTTTATAGAAAAATATTATTCGTCAATATGAACACTAGGAAGATTATTGTTTACATAAATAAATTTAAATAATTTCAGTGCTTTGTTTTGAATTAGATGTATGAAAATTATGTTGGCGTTTTTAGTTTTTATTCTCTAGCACCAATTTACTTCAGTAAATTAAAATGCAAGTAAATTAAAATAATACAGAATATAAATAGTAAAATTTCGTTGAATTAAAAAAAACGCGTTGATTTATTCAAGAATTTATTTTTTTCTTTCTAAATTATACTGAAGCTGTATTTCATAATCATATTTCAACTCATATTTTTTTTATTTATGTTCAATACAGAGCGTGGGATTGTTTATTGGAGCTGTTTGCATCGACTTGCAAGTATCTATAACAGTTTCTGCCTTGTATTCTCTGTCAACAATGCTTTTTGGAGGTTATTACGTTGCTACTGTACCATACTGGTTGAAGTGGTTGCAACATTTGTCAATGGTGAATTATGCTTATCAAAGTATGCAGATCATAGAATTTGGTGGAGGACCACCAATAAAGTAAGTAGTTTTAATTTTTTTTAATATTTTTTTTGTAATTTATGTATTATATTAATTTATTTTTAATGATTTTCTCCTCTGTGCTATATCCCATTTTAAATTTTTCTTAAAAATTACTTTGCAGGTGTGCCGAGCAAAATTCTCTCTTTGAAATATGCAGAAATAATACTTCCAACTCCACAATGTTCATTCCACCTGACCATATTGTTAATCAGTTCAATGAATCATTACCTCTATGGGCCAACATCCTTATCCTATTATTTTTCCTCGTGGTATTCCGATTACTAGGGTATCTAGTGCTCAGATGTTTCAGGAGACCGAAGTAATGAGGAATTCATCCATAACAATTTCATATGAACATAACCACCGAATCATTAAGCTCCATGATCCTCTGGTTAAAAATTGCACTATCTTCCAAGTCAAAGACTCCATTGGACTAAACAGTAATAGCAATTTGTTATAAACTGATATTTTAAAGTTATTCTATATTATATAAATATATTGATATATATGTTTGCATACTTTTTATATCAGTTTGAAATCAGATGAATTATGTGTCTTCAATTCACTTGCTGATTCACTCCCTCCTCTAAAAGAAGAAGTGCATTTTTGTTTCTGGAGTTTGTCAGACATGCAGTTGTATTCCAATTGTAATGTTGTGATGATATGTTCACTGAGTGAACGAAATACATAGCATATTTTAATATCTATCCACTATATAAGTCTTATTTTATCAATATTGTACATAATTTGTGAACAAAACAATGATTGATATTAATTGATATCTGTGCTTTTGTGCCAAATGAATAAAAAAAACTATACAGATGAAGGCTCAAGAAGAGAACGTGTGGAAGTGGCAACGTAAAACAGTTTTACTTGTGATATTAAGAACAAAACCTTGTGTGATGTTCTTTAAAATGATAAGTTGCATTAGTCCCATAATGGAAATACATTTTTTTCCATCCAACTCTAGTGCTTTTGTCTGGAGTTAAAAGAAATCATGTGTATTACAGACTGCATTTTAAATGTGTTTTATAATAATGATTTTATGTTGTGTGCATTTTTCAGGAAAACTATCACCATCTTTCAGAATTCCTTTTTAGGAAGATGTGTTAATATTCTGAAAATGCATAACTTTTAATTTTATATATTTCTTGTCACTTACATATATCTAAGACAATGCATCATATTTTTTAGAGTTCAAATTGTCATAATTTTAGCATATCATTATTGCACATATTCATATACATCTAGAGTTTCGAATTTTTTTGTAAGCATGGACAATAATATTTTTTTAAGTTGGAATATTTCTAAATAGTGTGATTTGATTGTCACAAATTTTGGATCATGCATGTGAGAAATTCACAAAGAATGTCTATTTTTTGAAGGATCAATAAAACTGAGAAAGAGAGAGAGATATAAAAAGCTATTTTTTAGCATATTTCATTCCACTTTTACAATGTATTGTCCACGCTGTTCATAAACACAATTCTGTCACTTCCATTTATTCTTGTGTTTCGTTGATACATATGCTTTGAAAATGTCCACATGCAATGAAATTCAAGCAGATCTTGCTTGAGAAGCTGACATCAGCGATGCAAATTATTAAATGTATCTTTGTCACTTCAGTGTTATAAAATTAATATAGTTAGTATTGGCATTTATGTTCATATAGTATATTTATATGTGCTTGTCTTTTTCTGAAGTTCCAGAGCAAAAGTGCCTATGTATTTGTGGTGATTATTTTTATGATCAGTAACTGGAACAGTATGATTTTGAATGTAATGAAAATGAAAAGGCTGAATAAAAGTATTAGTTCAGAGGAAAAAGTTAAAGTTTTTGTATTTTAAAAAAAATGTAGTGTTTATTGATTCATATTGGTGGTTAAATAATATAGAGAAAAACTAAGAGCATTCAAAATTTTAATAAATATAGTTTTATTTTCACAGATAAGCCTGTATTTTAATACCAATACATTTAAATATCGAATTAAATAAAAAGTTTTTACATTAAGTTCAAAAGAGAAATTATATATATTTTTAATTTATCATTCAATATTTAACCAGCTATTTTTATATAGATAATATAAAAAAAATGGAAATTTATTAATAAAAAACCTTGCTTTTAATTTTTTATTTAACCATCAACTATGAGAGAATCTCTAATTTTCATAAGTATTTATATGTTCTTATATTTCATTGTATCAGAAATTAAAAATTCAAGATAGTTACAGAAACATAATTAATAGATGCAGGCTCTCTCCATACTGTGTTAACGTTCCTAATATTGTGATATCACCATATAAGGGTGCTAGAGGGGCTGCCTCTATGTATTGTTTCTTTGTATAAATATAATACTTATAGAATCCCCCATATCTAAATAATAGTTTTTTAGTTGTTTTTGTATTTGTACTTTCTTTTTGTATTATTCCATTCCTAAGTTATGAAAAGATTCATAGTCCTAAAAAAATCAAAGACTGTGCATTAATTTCTTTTTGGTTCCTGTAGAAATTTTTTAGTTCAATTCTATTTTATATTATTTTTAGTTTTGTCTTCGTTTATAAATTTAGTTTTGTGTATTTAATTTAATTCTCTCTTGTGCATCAAAATTTAATTTTTTGAAGTGTGAGAAAATAATATTATTTTCTATTTTTGTGTTTAAAGAAGTAGATACTCAAAGTTTCTAGTGAAAATATTACAATTATTTTACGATATATATATATATACTGTTCCAATGTTAAAAAAAAAATGTGAGGATTCTTTGGCTTAAAATTTAAATTTTTTCTAATAAAAATTTTAAACCTCAGCATGAATTCTACACTACAGTATTCAGCATGTTTTCATTTTTGTATTTAATTAATTTAGTATTTAATTTGTTATTTCACATTTATGTTATTAGCCTGCATTTCAGCACATTTGTCAACGTAAAGTTCTTGTAAATGTGCTTAAATTTTTATATTATAAAGTATGTTCACCTGAAAATTCATTGAATTCCCTGTCACACTAGCTTGGAAAACTGCCATTTAATTATATTTATCTTTTCTTTACAAACATTAATTTTGTGTTTTAATTTATTGTGTAATCACATTTTCTGTCAATCTTTTTTCGATATGGTATTAGTTTGTTGCACGTAGATGATGTTCATTTTGATTATTTCATAGTAAATCTACTATACTTTAAACAAAAACATGTGTTCCATAGATGCAAGACTTCTTTAAAATTAACCTAATGAATATCTTTTGTAAAAATCGAGAAAACATCTGTTTTTATAGTAATGCTATGTACATTCTTAAATGAAAGAATATATATTTTTAACAAATTTTATATAATAATCATAAAATATTAAATTACACATATGCTATAAAAATCTGAAATAATTCTTCAATTTAATTTTCGAAAGCCTATAATAATTTTTGATTTAGTAAATTATATTATAAATTTCTGTTTGTATAAGAAACTTTTTTTTTATAAAAAGTATTCCTAAATAAGTATATCCATTAAATTTGTGACTGTGAACCTTAATTGTTTTAATTTCCTTTTCAATGTCTTTACCATTATTAAATCATTTATTTCATCTGAACATTTCATAAAAAATATATTTAAATGTGTCTCATGCGAAAAAAGGAGATGAAGATTAACTTTGTGAAAAGAAATGAATCCGACCACTTTACTATTACCACTGCCTGTAAAATAAAGGGCCAGCCTAATTTATACTGTTATGTGTTTTGTGTATGTTTCATTATTTGAATTTATTTGTTCCCTTTTATATGAGTATTAAAAGTGCTCTTACACATCAATTGCTGTTTTTATTTATTAAAAAAATACATCACATTTGCCTAAAATTCTAATAACAGAAATGTAACAAATAATGAAATATTGGATTAAATATTGCTTAATATTTTACAGTAAAACCACATCTTTTGAAATTTATCTATTTCCAATTGTAAAACAATTAAAATCAAATAATTTTAATAAATTTAAATTTTTCAAATTATTCTAAAATTTATTATGTTTATTTGCCTAATCATAAGCATCAAGGATAGTCTTAATTACATTTAAATATATTTTCTTTTATTTTATTTTTTTGCTGTTGGAGAAACTTTTATCAACTTTTTATAAAATTAGTGTTAAAATTAAATATTAAATAATTTATAAGCAATATAAAATACGTAATAATAATTTTAACGATTCTCGATAAAACAGAAGCAAATAAACACGCTCATAAGTTAAGATTAATTTTCTTTTAGAGAATATACATGCTCAAATGCCTCTCATCATATATTTTTATTTTTATAGTTCTAAAAATTTAATTATTTTCATATCGATGAATAACAATATGATACAAAATAATATTTTTCTAATAATTGATATAAAATTTCAGTCATTATTTGAGCAAAATATTACTTTGATCTTCTGTGAGATACAAACTGAACTTCATTAAACTGAAATTTAGCAAATTTTTGAACATTAATTATATGATTTTGTTGATATCATCCATTTTTTATCTCATCTAATGAGGTTATTTTTCAGGGAATAATTAAATATATTTAACAAATGTTATTTCAGATTAGTGAAATTCTTTTTCTCATTTGTTATTTCCTTTTTTATCGTGATTAAAATAATTAGATTTTTACAACTTATATAAAGAAAAGCGAATAGCTCCAAAAATATAATGAAGAAACACGATGTAAAAAAAATAAAAGATTCTAATTTTTTCAATAAAGTATATGTTAAAATAAATCTCTTTTATTAAAACGTGCACAATGAATGATTTCACCATCGGCTTAAAAACATTTTGATTAGTCACGTATTGAATATAATGGAAGTGTGATCTTATGAGAAACATTAATTATATATTGCCGTACACATGAGAAAATATAATGGAATGATGTGTATAAATCTGTTTTGGATGATCGCGTAAAGTCATAACTACTCAACACAAATTATTCAGATTATTAAAACATATTGTTCAACAATGAAAGTTGATCTAACCAGGCGCACAAGTGAATAATGGTGCAAAATATTTATAAAGATGTGAATAAAAGGAATTATTTTAAAACTAATTAAATTTATTTTAAACTAAAAATAAGTTAGACGGTAATATTTATGTTAAACAAGCTGTTAAAATCTTTACTATGCATTAAAAATGATACAATTATGAAAGAAAAGTATTACTTGACATAAAATCAAAAAGTCAGATATGCAATAGAATTGTGTGATATCTTATACTAGAGCCACTCTGAAATTTTTAAAGAACATCTAGGATTTTAAAATTATATTTATGAAATTTATAAGGATTGCTCAAAAAATTCTCTTCCTGTATTAAAGAACTTCTGCAGACGAATTTTCCAAAGATTAGACATGCCTCTAAGAAGAGTTGGCGCAAGGTTGTCTGGTGCAAAATAACTGAAAATCCTACCCTTTTTAAGTTATGTATAGAAGGAAGTTTTGAAGAAGGCATTTGTTGTAAATTTTTATCAGCTTATCAAAAACAATTTATTTTTCTGCATTTCATATTTTCAAAGTTTTTGTATTATTACTTTTCCATCTAGCTTTTGACAAATTTCATTCTCAACAGCAATCAAATCTAGATTTATGAGTTTTTCCTGCTATATGTATTCGTTCGTAAATATATCTTGATCAATTTTAATTTGGAGAATATCTTTCGCTATCAGCAACACTAATAGGAATGCTATAGGTAGTATTCTCATTATGATCTTCAAGTATGGGAAATGCAAACTATTTGACGCTATTCATTTCAGAACATGGAATTGGTCGTTCCTGTTGGCTGCAAAAATGTCCTTAGAAGCAGCTATTTCGTTATGCAGTTGATCTGCGTTAATAACTTTATTGTCACCCTACTGTAACAGCTTTTCTAATTTTTATTGCATTTTATTTTCTTATTTTCATTATCTATTTCTGATAAATTACCCAGGAAACAAAAATTATAGTAATGTTTATTTAATTGTGTTAAATCTTTCACCTAATGATGCCCTAACAATATGCAAAATTCTAAAAAAGACATTTGCCTTAAACTTCTAATCTATAGATTGAGAAGGATTCGTTCGTCAACATGTTAGTTGTCTCAAAGTGATATTTCTTTTTCCTGTATCGGGCTTTTTCAACAGCTAAATACGGCTATTATTTAGCTTTCTAAACAATAAATTTGTAATTGATGTCACTTCTACATTCTTCAAAAAATGTTTGTAACTTATCGCCTCTAAGGCAAATATAATACTCAAACCCTTTTCTTGCAATTGTTTGCGGACAGAATAAATTCTGCTAAGCAAATGATGCGAAAGTATCAAGTAAAAAAATAAATATATAACCATTCTGACTTCGTGATTCATATTTCATTACTTTTGAAAAACATTTACCTTCGGATATTTCAAAAAGAAATTCATAGATAACATAGGTTGAATGGTTTCAATTTTGCCTTCCTATTCTTATGTTTGAGAGGAGTTTAACGGTTA
Organism: Latrodectus geometricus; assembly: GCA_026290005.1. NCBI lineage: Eukaryota > Metazoa > Arthropoda > Arachnida > Araneae > Theridiidae > Latrodectus > Latrodectus geometricus. Next base: position 133,708 of record JAPDSC010001296.1, read on the forward strand.
AAAGGAAATGTATAAAATAACTGCCCATTGCTTAGAAGTAGAAGAAAATAAATTGTATAATTCTTGCATTGTTGGGAAAAAAAAACTTAATTGTTGCTGTATTGTTGTAATCATTAAATTTAAGATTTGAGTAGCACAAGAAATATGAAAAGCATGAGGATTTATTTTTAATGGCTATTTTTCTCTGCTTCCATATTTACAAAGTTGTCATATGTTGGGCTTTTTCATATCATTAAAGGGAATGTTCCACTTTTTCAACATTTCCATCACTGTCTCCCATACGCTGTTCCCTGTACAATCATCGATTTTAAATGAAGCTTAAAAAATGCTCTTTGTTTTCTGCCATTACATCACTACAGAGTATTTGAGGATAGAACGTGTGACTAAACTCATCTATTCAATTTGGATAAAATCGGGAATACTATATAAATTTATAGAACAATACTTAGCATTTCGAAGAGATTTTTCTCTCTTATATAATTAAGATACTAAATACATATTTGATCAAATAGGCTTTTCTTTTTCAATAATGGTAATGTTATTTCGCAACTTAACCACCAACGAAACTTTTCAGCAACTACTCAATACGAAGAATGAATGTAGATGGTACATTACACGGGGATTTATGGAAAATGTCTATTGCGTGACACTGGGGTAGCAAAAGGATTATTTTGAGTAGTACTCAATTTCTGCGTGTGCAGTCGGTATTACTCAAATTAAACTTGCGCACAACGTGATTTTCTATGGCTTTTGGAACGAAATTAATGTGAAACTATACTTAACGATTGACGGATGAATGGCAAAATTTTTGCGTGGGGAAAAGAGGAAACGTAGGGGGCACAAAAGTCCCTGTTCTGTGTAGCATTCAAGATTCACTGAAATTTTTCCTCCCTTAAATGCCTATTTCTTTTTTACTGATAAAAGAACCCTATGCCGCCGACTGTTCGGCGCCCCCCTCTTGTCGCGACGTATACAAAACACCTTGCGGGCCTGTTTCCGCCGGCCCTACCTAAGTATTCATTTCAAGGAATCGCTGTAGAATAATAGCTCTATCGGACTCTACGAATTGATGACTAGCTCTAACGAAGAATAACTCTTTGGAATGAAAAAAAAAAAGGTTCACTTTAATTATGTGTTTTAGATGACAAAAAATAACCAAAAGTCATACAATATTAGGTCAACTAATTAAGGTGGATTTTCCACCATTTTGAAGTGTTTCTGTTCTAGAAATTCAACTTTTTATCTCCCTGACTGAGGAGATGCATTAGTGGACTATGACGCCTTTACCATATAATTCTTTAATAATTTCTGGAAGGCATTTAGTTGTGTACCAGATTTGTGACTGTCATCTGTCCTTCCAGCTTGTTGACTTTGACCACGCCTGTATTTCTGAAGGAAATGTGATATGTCACTTTTTTCTTGGCACATTACCTTTTCATAATTGTGGGTGTGTGGTCATCTTAAAGATATATATTTTACTTCATTGATGTTTTGGAACGTTAAGAAATGAGATATATATTTTCTCAACTGTTACAATTTTAGATATTATTACTTCTTCAAGTTGAGTTTCTTATCTGAACTTTATGTATCCAATGTTAAACTAAATGTGTATCATTTGATATGTTCAGTGATTATTTTAAATTAATTTAATATATGATTAAATTAATCTAGAATGACAGATGACAATGGCCTTCCTGCATGTTCTTCTTCCTGAAAAGAATTATGGAGCCGAAGAAAAATTGCAAACAACTAACAATTGAATAATATAATAAGATGGATCTCCATTTCCAAACACAACTGGAATTTTTCTTACCTATAACTATTACTATATCCAAACACTACTATAACTTTTAATCCTACTTTAAAATTATATCACAATAATGATCTCGTGTCCAGACTTCTTCATGTTTTATAATTCCTATTTTCTCAAATCTTATAATAATTATTTATTTTTTTTTTACCATTTCTCGCCTGCAATAATCTCAGAAATTTCGGTGTGTGATCAATGTGGTTGTATTTTAAATTCGTTTATTTACAAGAAAAAATTGTGTGAATTGATTTTGAAAGTGTTGAAATCATTACTTTTAACGCCAGTTGAATTATGTCAATTTTTAAAACAGTTTCGTTATAAAAGTAATATTTTTATGTTTTAAAAATGTAATTGATCAGATGGAGTTGAATTTAATGGTATTTAATATAATGGTGGTTATTTTTAATGTTTCAAGGCTTTATTTATATATTTTTGATTAGCTTTTTGCAAACGATTTCAAATTGTTTTGTGGCTGATCTTCAGACTCTAGAACGTTAACAACTTCAAAATTTTAGTCAGCTTCAGATATTTTTGTAATTTATCAATATTTTTGCAAGGTGCATTTGAAAAATCGAATCGATGAAACCAAAATTGCACGTAATAGCTGTTACAGTATCGGGACCATAAGCACCGTTGAGAAATTTCAATTGCCTGACTATGTGTCACCTTTGGAAAAAAAAAAAAAATTGTGAAAATGTTTTGCTAATTTATATTTTTAGTATCCTGTATTTCATAACTGAATGAACATTATAAAAAATAGCACAATATTTTCTTAGTGCGAAATGTGATCTTCCCAACGAGCATAAATCTGAGATGGTATGTGATCGATACTTAACGAAGCATCGAAATCTATAATCTTCGACCGAGAAAACAATGGATTTCTTTTTCCCAACCTAATATAAAAATGAATTCTAAAGTTGAAATTAAAAGATATGCAAAATTAAATTATTTAAACAAAAAAAGTTTAATATCATTTGTGGTTTGATTTGCTTTGGTAGTTTGATATGAATTATTTGTATTATATAAAGAAATAATGATATTTTTATACCATCAATACTTGAACTTCGGAAAAGTTTTTAATATATATACATAACAACATTTTTATTGTGTTTTTAATAATTAGTTTTTTCATTTTGAGTGTGTAATTTATTTTACACATTCTAAATGAAATAAATTAATTATAAAAAAATAAATTATAATTTAAATATTAACTATTTCTCCAGAAAAACAGAATTAATTGATTTGAATGTTAATGTAATCCCGGTCTTTTGAAGTGGTTTTAAGAAAGGAATGTCATTTTAAAAAATGTCGGTTGTTCTAATCGGATATATTTGAATTCCTATAATAAAAAATAAAATATAAATAAATGCTTTCCTTTTGAGTAATTCATCTTAAATTCGAATGCTAGTACTCTCTCTCTCTCTCTTTAAAGATATATATTACATTAATTGAACTGAATTTAAACAAAAGACTTGGAGAGTAGAATTATAATAATAAAAAATATATTCACATAAATTTTAGAATAAACAAAGTTATGTGGATTTTTTTTATCCCAAATCTTGAAAACATTTATTTTATTTTATAATACGAACTATATTTTTAAAGATAATTTTATTGCAAATTATTGGGTAGAAAATTTAATCATTTTTTAAATCATGTACGAGTTTATTCCTACATCTTTTAATTAATTTGATTAAAAAATTACTTCAATTTTATGTTTATGAATATATTCGAATTAATTTTTGATAAGACATAAATCCGTCAAAATATATAAAACAAATATAGGAAATTTTTTTTCAGATGTAATGTTTGTTTAATTATGTGCTATAGTTTTCTCAGTTATAAACTCTAACTAAATTTAACCGTGTTAGCAAGATAAAAGTTATGTTTTTTAATTTCTTAAATTTCCATTTTTATTTTGAAAATGTTTTTTACGAAGAATCAATTATAATATAAGAAAAATGAAAATAACATCATATTTTAAGCTTAATATAACATTTATTATATTTCTATAAATATTTCTCATTTAGAAAATGTTATTATTGCATTATATCATAATAAAAATTTTTCGTCCTTATAATTTTTCCCCCCATAAATTTTATAAGTTTTTAATTTAAAAAGGTATATCTGGATTATGGCGCCATCTGGCCGATAGTATGATAGTTTGAAATAAACGCAATTACTTTTGAATTATTATGAAATGTTTTTATGAAACTAATTTATATTTGGCTTTAACGTAAAATAATTACTTCAATATGATATAATACTTAATAAAAAAATATGCTAAAAAAATATGCATTACTTAAAAAAATGCTGTAGCTATTACAAATACATTACTTGTATTTTACAAAATCATAAAAATCACTTTGATGTTATATTTAAATGTTGGAAAATTGAAAGCAGCAAAATAATTTTTATACTACGTAATGAAAGTATATATCTGTTTTCTACACTCACTATATCTATGTTATACTAATACTAAAACTTTTCTTTTACCCTTTAGTCTTCTTCTATATTCAACAAATTCTATATTCAAGTAACTACATCTCCCCATTTCAAAAATGCAGTTCTTCTTTCATCTAACCTCTTAAACAGCCTAGAAGTCTAATATATATATATATATCCCTCTGCAATTTTGTTTCACTGCAACCAGAGCGATATAAACTCAAAACATTCTATATTCCAATTTTCATGTTGCTGTTCATCAACAAGTTATGAGTCTAGTTTTGCTGAATTTTTGGAGGCATCGCAACAGTAGGCTTTTTTTACAGGGTGGGGTCGTTAGCCCCACACCCAACCTCCAACCTGGAGGAGGAGGGTGACCCGTCCGGCTTGACGTCCCTATCCAAAGCCGAACTTTCCGCCGAAATAGCTCTCAAGATCACTGGCACACGCAAGCTACACTAAGCCCTTACAATAAGATGGGAAAACCTTCGCTATAGTTTTTGCATAATTTCAAAATTTTATTGCATTATATATTAATAATACAAAAAATTAAATCGTTATTTATTATAAGACACAAAAAATTAATAAAATATTTTTATATTCGCGTATACATACATACACACACACACACACACACATATATATATATATGCTCAAGATTTTTGAATTTTATTTTTTATTAAACGACTAAATATCTAAATACCTCTTCAAATTAAAATAATAAAGCAGAAATATTTTTAAATAAACTTACTATAAAACATTTATAAATAATAATAAATCTCAAAAAAAAAAAAAAAACATTACAACAAATTCCAAAAATAATTAAAAATCAGATGGAAAGTTTAATTTAATGATTTACATTTGTTTCTTGCTTTAAAGTAACATTGCAAGAGTTCGTAATATGAAGTCTTATTTGATCCTCTATATTTAATTTTAAATTTCAACACGAGAGAAAATTTTGATTCCCACTAATTGACTTCCAAATCATCAAAGAAAATTGCTTGCAAGCTTTTAAACGACATGAAAATTCAACAATATGGTATCTATTGGGCTATTTTTAATTCTGAAAAAAATTTTGAGGATATTTCAAATGACACTATCAAATAATGTTATTTATAGTCTTAAGGAGACACAGATATATCTACAAATATTGGTTCAAATACCAATATTTTTTTAAGCAGTTCATATGCCAATATTCTACTAATTGGTCCTTTTGTATCAAATACCAATATTGCACCATTTTTAATATCTTTGATTGAGGAATAATCTAGAAACAGAGAAAAATAGACATTAAGTACAAAATCAATTATTTAAATGCTCATATTTGCTCATTTAGAATACAACAAATTTCTCAATAAATGTTAATTTTATATTTTATATATCCCACACATCATTTAAAAAATATTAAGATGAACAAAAACTGAACTCAACTGACTTTTAAATGACTTCAGATGATTTCCATAAGGCTAAAAGAAGAAATCTGAAGTTTGTTCATTATCTATTCCTTCGAATATGAAAATTATGAATGTTGAAGAATAATTTAATCTATTGTTCAGTTGTGATAACATAAACATATTTAAAAAACATGATTTCCAATATAATCTACTCCACTTACAACTAGAATTAAATTAATATGAGATAAATTTCTTATATATTAATTTAATATAATATATTCTAGTTATCTGTTCATTATCAGATATTGAGCTTTATTTTGGAATTAAGATATCACTAATAACTACCAAAAAGGCAAATCTGGCTGCGAAAAATAGGTAGTGTACTTTATAAAATACACACACACAAATACCAACTACTACATAACACTTATAAGTAAAGTAGCATCTGACTAGACATTTTTAAGCACATAAAGCGTAACTGTATTTTGATAAAAATCAAATTTAATTACAACAAACTTGAAGAAGTGAACCATTAATCACTTAAGTTATTATTCACAGAAAACTCCTCTAATCAGTGTTGAAAATATAACAATAGAGTAATTTGATTTTCTTTCGAAGGTCAAAACAATCCTCGAAAAGAAAGGTCGTATCAATAACAATTAACAGTCCTGTAAGTTATTTCAATCTGTCTTACTGTGTTAAACAAAACATAAATATTTTAATTTCTCTGCTCTATTATTTAGTTGATTATATAATTCATGTAGAACTGCGGACATTATGCGGGAAAATTACAAAAAGATTTAAGACACCATTCATATATTTTTCTCTCTTATACTTCTTGAATGATTTTACATTTAACCAATAAATATGTTATAATAAATGTATTGTAAAATCTCACTCACTCACTCACTCACTCACTCACACTCACTCACTCACTCACTCACTCACTCACACACACACACACACACACACACACACACACACACACACACACAC
>JAPDSC010001296.1:140362-160138 GCA_026290005.1 Latrodectus geometricus
CACACACACACACACACACACACACACACACACACACACACACACACTTATTTATTTATTTATTTATTTATTAATCATAAAGTGGTTGTTTCTTTCGTTACAGTTGAGATCATGTGTACGTCACTTTATTTTACTTATAATTGGTCTGTGTGTTAAACAAATAATCTTTTTCACCAACAATGTTGAATATACAATTTTGTCCACCCATCAAAAACAAGTCAATTTGTCAGTGGGATGAGCTCTTCAGTGAGCAGTTGGAAAAAATTTTTTGGATAATACCTTAGTGGGATTAGTTATTTTATAAATTATTGGAGATTTGTCTTTCTTGATACCACCATTAAAAATAAATACTTATTAATCATTAAGTAAAGATAAATTTATTTCATGTTGCATGTAAAGCATATTGAATATTAATATTTGATTGTTTATGCAAGCAATAAACAAATCATAACATCCACTTTACGGTTAGTTTAAATTGGCAAGGAGGATTTAAATGTTTTATTTTTATATTTGTTTTTAATATATCTTTTAAAATATATCACCCTTTTTAACAAATCAAAAAATATTCTTTCCCTGTTTTGGAATTCTAAAATGTAATTAGCATAATGAGTATGTCAAATATGATCATGGACTTTTGAACTGTATCTATGTCATCTCGTGCTACTATTTTCAACTGATCTACATGCATAATTCTTATAATATATATTCAAAATACTTTATTCTGAAAATTATACCATAAAATATTTAACGAAAAATTATCATTTTATATTTTCTAGAAAATATCTTCTGTGTTTTGGCCTCATATATAGAATTAAAAAACTTTTTTAATATCTTATATTCTGAAATGATTATTTTCTGAGTTTTGATAACATATAATAAGATGTAAAACATTGAATTTAATAAATTTAATAAATAGTCCTTAATAAATTATTTATGTTTAAAACTCTCTAATTGTACCTCTCAATCAAGGATGAAATTATTTAAACAAAAATTAATCATATATATGATATATTTTTGGATAAAATGCAGCTAAGCACAAATAAAAATATCTATTTAATTGTTATTAATTTTACTATAAAGATTGATAGGATTTAATTATTTATTTGAAATAACAATTAATAATTAAATTTAGTTATTAGGTAAAGTTAGTTATTAAAGTGTGGTTTCAGTTTTGCTTGGCAAAAATAATCCGTAAACTCACTTTTAAATGTTTATAATTAGGTTTAATTTATTAATTTTTAAGTACTTTTTTAGATATTTAAAAAAGTACGATATTTTACCAGATTAATTTCTCAGTATGTAAAATAGAAAGCTTCTTATTTTATTTTCATAAAATGTTTAGAAGAAAATAACTTTAATAATAGTTTTATCATATTTATAAGTCAATCATTCAAGTAAGCTGGGGGGGAGAGTTAGTTGAGGATTTTTAATCAAAGAATGCTTATTAGAATTTTTTATTATGCTTTTGAAAGCGCATGCGCATATTTGTACTAACAGTCTGCTTATATCAATCTATATATATATATATATAGATTGATATAAGCAAGTGAATATAAATAATTTTGCATTTGTCTATTTGCATTACTCTAAAGAATCAGAATATTGGAAATGATCGCTTATCAAAATATCGAGACAATATTTCATTATTTCATTCAAGGTCATAAGTTACTGAAGCTATAGCGATTTTATTTTGACATTTTGTAATAGATACTCATCTTGTATGCTTAAGGGTTTTAATATTTATTTCGTAAATTGTTCCCTTGCGACACTGAATACAGCGTCTATCTTTTTATAGATAGTAGTTCGTGTTTATGTATCGCAAGGGAAGAAACCATGAAAATTCCACAGCAGATACAGGAGGCAGAAACTTCTTCCTTCTTTCAAAAGAAACTGGGATTAAACCTTTTACTGTATGCTCCAAAGAGTGCTGTCCTAGGACTGAGTTATGTTGCTCTCAGAATAACAATAAATTGAAATTTTGGGCTAAAATCGAGACATCTGTGCTATCGTATTATACTCAGACTTAAGTGTTTAATATACATGTTCTCATTAAAATCAACCCACTAGTTATACGGTCTTAACAACGAGACCGAAATCCTACAAAAGTATAAAATAATATAAGTTTTACTTTTTAGTAATCTGAAATGTGAACTATACTTACAATGTGCCTAATTGATGCTAATATCTCGATACGATTTTGAGCATGTATGTTTACTGACGTGAAGAATACATGAAATTAAAAATTCCACCCAATACAAATTAATGAATGAAATTAAGCCTTGTATCATTTATTTAAATAATAATTTTTTTATTTAATATTATAGTGTATCGTTTATTTAGATAAGAATTATTTCCAAGATATAAAATTTTGAAAATACCATACATAAAATAAAAAAAGAAAAAATAGTAACAGCTTTCTTTCCTTTCATGTTTAATAATACAAATACTAAATAAAAATAAAAAAATTATCATTATTTATACTAATGTATAAATAATGATAAGTTTACTGTCATTATTTATACTGTTGTATAGTCGAAATTATAAAATAGAAAATCAAAATTGCTTATGGAAGTAATTAAATGGATAAATTAATTGTTTTACATTTGTTAAAATATTCAAAAGTTGTGAATTAAAAACTATTAAATTATTAATTGATAATGCAGTATTCAATTTTAATGTAATGAATGAAAAATATTTTAACTGTTTAACGGTGGTTAGGATCAAACCTGGAACCTCTCACTTTCCAAACCAGGGACGAACAACTGAGCACGTTGAATCCTTTGGTAAGAAGACTTTTTTTAATACTTGTTACCGAAGGACATTAACAATACTTTTTTCTAATCAATTTCTAAACTAATTTCTAATAAGGTGGAAAATTATTTATCACACTTTTGCTTCAATTTAAATAAAATAAATTTATTAAAAATAAAGGTGTATATTTAATATAATTAATCGTACTTCAAAGTATATTGTAGTATATAACATAATACTCTAATTTCTTGATGTCATTATATCTATGGAATATAGAGTAAAAATAATTGCTAATTTTTGATTTCATTAACATATAGTTGCTTATTGAATTGAAAATTTTTAATGTAGCAGACAAAAATGAAAAAATAAATTCAAAGTAATATTGGCATTTGTAATTATATAGACTTCACTTAAAGAAATAACAAATCATATTTAAGAAAAAATAGTAGATTTTTAGCGATTACAAAAAAATAATTCCATTTTGTGACTTGAAAACACCCTTCTTATAAGCCCTTATTGGAGAAACACGTTTCCCTTTTTTTTCGATGAAAAAAAATCAAATTTTAAAGAACTAACAAAAGAACTCACTTTTCTTACGAATTATATACAATATAATTTTTAAAAAAATTCTAGAATTTAATGCAGTCTAGAAAGATTTGATCTAAGAATTTTTTTTAAATCATATTTGGGTCTTAGAAGTTGCATTCAAAATTGTGCACACTGCATGAATAAAGTACAACTGTACTCCGAAAGATTAGAATCTTCCGATCTCAGCAACACGTTGCCATCTCTTAAAAGTGAAAATTTATCCTTTTTTAAAATTTTTCTTTTCATATGTATCGTTAAGGAACACACTGGTTACAGGGAAAGACATGTCCTGATCGATAATGCGAAACAGTCTCTCGGCGTCTAAGTCCAGTTATCTAACAGAAAAGTTCTTTTAACATTCTTCTTCAAGGGCATGTGTACTTGACAGTGAAATCGAAAAGGAAAATAAGTAACAAAAATCACTGCAGCAAACAAAATATTCTTCGCTGATCTGAAGTGATGCCAGTATTTTTCTTTTATTATTTTCAGAATGTACACCAGTTTAGTCGAATTCTTCGCCATATATTTCCAAAAATCGCCAACCTGTCACCAGGAAAATGTATTGAAAAATGTTATTGTGTTTCTTTGGATTATTTTTTTTATGGATATCGAATAATTTATTTTGAAGTTTCTGAAAACTTTTACTGATATATAGGAAATAATTTGAGCATTAAAAATCAAACAAGTAACGGAACTGATGCATGGTATTAAACTTTGAAACTTTTTAACTGTGCAATAATTTCTTTTTATTAATTTAAAGTGGTAAAATATTTAATTCTTATCTTTGTCTATCTTTAGGGTTTAGAAGAAAAAAATAATTAAATTAAATGAATGTCAATTTAAATTTAATAAGAAATTAAATTTTATATTGTTATAGTTGGAAAGATATAATTTTGCTTCTCTTATTTATATAGTTTTGCTAAATGAATTAAATTTAGATTTTTTAAAAAAATTAATTAATTTCAGTAAGGTTGTTTCCTTAAGAAAATTTCAAAATTATAGAAAAACTGAATAAAGTTTTCAATTCTTCTGACTCTTCTTTGAAACACAGCCACAAGAACACAAAATGAGACAAATTTATTACAGATATACACATATAATAATATATAATATTATATAACGTGTATTGTAAAAATAATATGGTGTAAAAGTGGTAAATATAACTTGTATTGCATGATCATATTGATGCTGTACCTATTATATGATGTAAATGTGAAGCTGAACTTTGTAAAAGAAATAAAATAAATACACTTTTGTGAATGTGATAAATACATTCCTGAATCTAAAATACTTATTTGTGAATAAACTATGAAATGGATAAGTTTTTCATTCATTGTTTCATATAATTAAGATCTCGGATAAATTTTTAACATTTATAAAATATTTTAATAAACATTTTTCAGTTTTACGCAAAAACTTGGTTTTTGAATTATCATTCTAAACTATTTTAAGAATTATCACTTCGCAATCTAATATTTTGTTAATTTGACGTTCTTACGATATGCAAACTAAAGTTCTTTGCCACCCTCTTAACTTTGGAATGGTTGTTAATATATCAATAAAAGCGGTGTTTGGGTATAGTAAAGTTGCCATGCACTACTAAATGAAGCCACACACAACACTACTGGTAGAAAACTGCGGAGTTAGTATTGTTAACTCAAAAATAGCACGAGATTGGGAAAACGTGATTTACAATGTTGTAGAGCATCATCGATTTAGTACGAAAAGACATCTTGTTAACATTAATGTAGATAACGGTTAAAAAGCGCATTTATTTGTTTTGCCATTTCCTACAATTTTCACAAAGCAGCTTGAACAGAAGGAGAAATGATTATCTTTCGGTCTACTCAATGTCTACTCAATGTGGTGCAAGGGTATCGCTGATAATTCCCAATGAAAAAGACTGTCATTCTAACCCCGAATGTTGCATCTTTGTACTCATTATCTTTGTAAACATAGTAGACGGTACGTAGTTCGTGTAAAATGTTGTCCCCTCAACTCAACTTGAGCTTGATGAACATATGAGCCAGTTATAAAAGATCATATTATGAGACATTCTTCTATAAAAGAGAATTTTTTCAGGTATGTCGTATGTTAACACTCATGGTCATTAAGTTATTTCTCAAAGTGGAGTATTTTTAGAGGATTTTACTATACGGTAAATGTGAACGAAGCGCACACTCAACAAGAAAGTTGTACCAGCACCTTTTCCTGAAGGCTTGAATCCTTCGTACCAAACCATCCTAACTTTTTAAAACACTTAAGGAAAATAGTCTATATTACTAGGCTAAGGTAGGACATATTCAATACGTCATCATACGCCTTCGTTTATTCGAAATGTAGCCTAAGAAAGATCGGTCAACACTAAAGTCTACTGTCTCTCTAAAAGTCAAGTTTAAGAAATTCTAAACGTGCACTGAGCTCTCTTTCATACCAAATAACGTCTCAACAGATTTTAGAGGACGAGGATGCTGAGAGACGTTGCGTATGGTGCAATTTCATCATAAATCAAACAGAGGTCCAATCAGCATTCTTGGCAGTTGCAATATGGATGGTTGGTTGATAAATGTTTTTCACGGAATGGCATATATAGATGAAATATTGAAACTGGCAATTTCTTAATGTTTTACCAACATTCTTTCATTTTACCAAGTTATTAACTTTTGTTGTGCAATTTACTATAACAAGCTGATTGCGGAATTATTTTACGATATCACATCAATGGATGCACAATATTTACAACTGCTAGAACATAAAACCCGATTTTATAGTACAATTTTCCATACTTTAAACCTAGGAATCTATTGTTTCAATATGAAGTCACATTTTTAAGATCTTCAGTGAAATGGTATGTGATTAAGGAATTCAGAAACCAAATAACTGAAGTGGTGTCTAAGATGTCATGTTCGCTTGATATGATTTCAAAGAACTTTCTCCTTTAGAGGTACCCCAGAAGCAGTAGATGCATAGGATCTTCCATAACATTGCAAGAACGTGAAAGAATGGATTACGGAAGCTTGTACCAAAGTATCAGGTTTTATGGACTAACACGCGCAATGAGACATTCAAAGGAGATCCAAAAGACATTGCTATTGACGATGAGAAATCAAAAGAGTGCATATATATATATATATATATATATATATATATATATATAGTCATTTTTGATTTCTCAAGTCATAGTGTAGAAAATCACGAAAAAATAACACCGCTTTTTAATCCATCTATTATTTGCATTGATATCTGAAAGGTATATTTTGGTTCAAAATCGCTGATGCTCTATAGCAGTTGTGGTCAAGACGTCGATCGCGGTCGACTGGTAGACCGCGAAGACATTTTAGGTAGTCTACGCGACCATCCTGATAAAGACCTCGGATATTAACAATTTAATTTATGACTTATGACATAGAATCAATGAATTATTTAAAATAAAATTTACTACAGTCTAAGATGCGTAATATTTCTTAAATCCAGAGCATATTTAGCGATACTGATTTTTGGAAATTAATTTCTGAGGAAACGTTTCCAAATAGTTGCAAATTGATTTGGTATTTAAAATCATACATCGAGGTATCCTTGCGAATCTGCTTTTTCAACCATGAACAAAAAACAAACATTGGTCGCATTTAACAGATGAACATTTAACTTCGTGTTTATGCATTGCAATAAGCTCGTACCAGCCACAATATAATAAACTTGTCGCAAATATGCAGTGCCAAATTTCAACTAAACGAAGTAAATAGGAAAGTCAGTTTTTAATATATGAATACTTTGATTACTTTCGTCAGAAAATTTTTATTTTGTAAATATTAATATTAAGTTTTCTTTCAGAAAAATTACGTAATTTACCATTTTTTCTTGTTACCGAAAATAAATACGTTAATTTAGCTCTGCCATTAGTAGACCACCTTCGATTTTTTAAATGTGGAGTAGACCCTGGATTTTAAAAGTTTGGCCATCCCTGCTCTATAGCTTCGCAGATCACTTTTTTCCCTATTACTTTCCGTTTTTGAGATGCGAATGCTAACTCTGCTGTTTTTCACCTGGTGGCTCTTTAAGTAAGCATTCAGCAGCGCATAACTGCTTTATTAGACCTAGACATCGCTTTTCTGTATATAATTATAGCCATTCCGAAGTTAAGAGTGGCAAGAAGCTTTAGTGGGTTTATTGTAACAAATTGACAAATATTTATTTACATATATTTATGCATACATCAATATACCACTATATCCGGAAAGAAGGGCACTGTAAACGTGATATTTGGGACAAAATGTTTTGAAAAAACTTAAATTTGTTATCGTTATTTGGTATACCATTTATTATATGACATAATTATGATAAAATGCACAGAATAAAATTTTTACACACAGAATAAACAAAATATGCACAAAAAAAATTTAATTATTATTCATTATTACATATAGTAGTTAATTTAATTAAAAAATTAAATTAATTATACGTAATAATAATGAATAGTTATGAATGATGTATGTGGTTGTTGAAATTAGTGAAATTAATAAAAGTACATTAATCGTACACGCAAATAAATATTTAATAAAGAGAGGTAATTTATAAACAAGAGGCATTATGTATTAACTAACTGAAAAAGTAGGATATATTAAATTTATAGGCTTTGGTTGAAGCAAACATAACCACCAATCAGAAATCGGAATTGCAAGCTATTGGTGTACAATTGTGACTGTCTTAGGAGACTCAAACTTTACTGAGAGAAAAAAAAAAAAAAAAAAAAGATTTTGTGTTTCTTTGCGATTACATATATTATATTATATTACACTCGCTCTTAACCATAGAGACCAACATTATTAAAATCATATAAATATAAATAAAAATAAAATTATATCCTAAAATAAGTATACATTAAGAAAATAGAAAAATGCAAATGAGACAATGTTTACTTTATTATGATGCAATCTAACACACTTTTAATTCACATAAATATTAAGTTGGGAAAAAAGAAATCCATTATTTTTACGTGAACTTTATGTAACTTCTTTGGGATTCACTTTGTAAAAAGGTTTAAAACAGCTTTCATGTAGATTTTTAAGTCTTGCGCGTTACGAGTGCTGACATGCGGTTAACTTCGAACATTTTTGATATTTTATAGTCATTTTCGACGATGCTGTATCCACATGCGAGGTGCATCTCTAACATCAAAAATACCCGAACGGAATCGACGAAACAAAAATTGTACGTAACTGGTTGTTACAGTCTTATACAGGACGATAAACACCTTTCACAATTTTAGCTAGCCAGCTATCTTTTTCGCCGTTACAAGAGAAAAACGAAAATGTATAGAATTTTCTGTTTGTTTTCTTACATTTTCAAAACTTTGTACTCGTAACTGAATTAATGAAACAAAAAACCGTAAGAGTATATTTTAGTGTCAAATGTCACCTTTCCAACGATCATAAATCTGAAATTGTTTGATAGATACCTCACGAGATATCGATCACTACAGACGTCTACCGAAAAAATAATGGATTACTTTTTCCCCAACCTAATATAACAGCTCACTTAATTTAAACTTAAGTAATAATTTTTTAAATATATCAGTAATTTGTAGGTTAGATGAAATGTAGTGAACTTTTATGATAATTCAAAGTATTTCAAACAAATTTTAATTTAATATCCATAAATTTTAATCAACTTCTGTTGTATTCATTTGTAACACATTTAATACAAGATTATCTACAAAAAAAAAAAAAAAAAAAAAAAAAAAAAAAAAAAAAATCCCATCATACTCATTAATTCAGAAGTAATGTTTTTCAACCACTATGCTTCTTGAATAAATTTACTTAAAGCAATAAAAAGCTTCTGTAGAGGATAAGACGAAATAATTTTGCTTCAGACAAGCCAAAATGTTGGATAATTATTAAACATAATGATGTCATCGAAGACTGATTTTCTTTGATTTACATTCGCTCCTCCATTAGCATCAGGATAAAAATTTAGGCCAGGATTTTTTCCACACATTTTTTTTATATTCTAGTTTAAGAATTAAAGTAGCCGCCCACTCTGTCTAGTAGTCAGCGTGCCTAACTGCGGATAGGAAGGGTCCCGGGTTCAAATCCCGGTTCGGCATGTAAGTACTTTCTCTTCCTCTCTCTTCTGTCTTTGTCCTTTTCTTGTATGAATGGAGTCCATTAAAAGATATCCCAAAATGGAATACTTGACAAACATCATAGTGATTGACTTCTTATCTAATTTATTCCTTTTAGAAGGAGAAATAAACATGTATTCTTCGCCTTCAAATGCTAGAATGTTTCAAAATATAGTGATCTTTACTATATTTTAATTTATGAAAACTACAATTCTTTATAGAGCTACTTGAAATTCTTTTGCTTCGGCATGCAGAGCAGTTAAGATTGCAAATCTACAAAATTTCTTGGAAAGTTTCGATTCAAATATCAAAGCTCATCCTTTTGCTAACAATGTGCGATAAACACGCTTAGCAACCCCATTTAAAAGAGAAAAGAAGAACTCGAGCTTTGTAATATCAAATTTAGTAGAACATTTAATGAGTTATCACAATTATATTCTTTTGCATTTTCGTGCCTAGTTCTCCACGCAGAAGGAATTGATTAAAAAAAAAAAAAAAAAAAAAAAAAAAAAAAATAATTCATTCACGTTATCTTTTTTACAGTTAATGAATTTTCATATAACGTCAATAATAATCAGTTAATGTCATGAAATATCGCTATTTGTAGCCATAGAGGGAGGAATCAATCGGCTCAAAAACATGTATCTGAATCATGGTAAAAGCTTTGTGCATCCTTCGATTAGGACCTGTAAGGCATACATTAATATGTAAACCCTCCCTTAATAAAGAAAATCGACTCAATATTGAGAAGATCCCTTTTGCTAGTCGGGTAAGAAACTTTCTCAAGAAAACCTACATTAGGGATGTGCCAAATAGCTATTTTTCAATAACCTGTTATAACTGTTATATTTTGCGCTGATAACAGTTACAAATAACTGTTATAAAATAACGATGGAAAGTAGCGATTATTGATTGGCTTATAAATAGTGGAAGACTACATTTTTCATTGGTTTAAAAAAATGTTATTTGGCGATTAATAATGAACTGTTATTGGCGATATTGAGGTGTTATTGGCGATTTTAAGGTGTTATTGAACTGTTATTGGCGATATTGCGGTGTTATTGGCGATTTTAAGGTGTTATTGAACTGTTATTGGCAATATTGAGGTGTATTAAAAAGAGTATTTTGGGAGCCAACAGATACTGGATTTTTAGTTGGAAAATGTTTGATTTTTAAACTGTGTTACAAAAAACTCTGTACATTATTAATTAGCCGATCAAACAAACATCTTATTGGGCCTTTTTTTTATGAAAATCGCAGATTCTAGAGAATAGCATTTATTAGAATCACATATAGTATCATGTTTTAGCCTTGATTTTTTAAGCATTTTCCCCAAAATGTTGTATTTCTAACTACTTTAAAGATTTTTCTTAGCAGAGCAAATCACTTATATTGTTTATCTACTGTACACGAATTTTAAGTAAATTTCATATTCAATCAAGTGTTGAAAAAAATAAATAAAAAAAATTTTGTGAAGGGCGAATTGATTACTAGAAAGTGAAATGTTGCAAGAAAAATTTATAAAGTAATCAATATGCACTTTAAAGAGTAGTTTGTTTTTTAAGAATACTTTATAATTTTATAAATGTATAGCTATTGATTTGACTGTGTCTTACCTATATTATATTTTTTGATACTCATTAGAAAATACTTTCATAAGAAATTATTTTAATTAAACTGTTTTATTCGTTTTTTATGTTAATACTTCTACTTTAAAATAATTATTACTGAGTAATTTAATCTGAAGCTTAATGATTATATTTACATATTAATACATTTTTAAGAAAACTATTTCAACTTTCATTAACAGTTAAATTTTGACAATTTACAAATATAAATATTTTAATATAAGTTTTATATTATTCTTATTATAAAATTATTTAAGTAAAATAAAAATTTGTTTCCACATTGAATAAAACATTTTTAATTAATTTATTTTTTACGTAGTTGAAAAATGTACCTTAATTTAAAATTTTTCCTTTTAAAACAACGCATTTTATATTATTTTAATTTTCCAATGGAAAATTATAGAATTAGATGGTAAAAAATGCAGAAGTAAATTCCGTAATTATAATTTAAGCGGATTATTTTAATATTCCATTATTTCCGACTAATCAATCATTTTAAAAACCAAACTCTTTACTTCTTTCCTATTTCTCCTCCTTCAAACAGTCAATTCCTTTCTTTAGAGAAACCTGAAACTTCTTTTTCTTGAGAACAAATTTCCCTCTCCCATTGTTTGCCCTTCTCTGAATTTGGGGGAGCAGTGCCCCGAGACAAGAATATAGCCGATGGGAAGAATCTCAAAACGAGAAGTGAAATATGGTGTTTCTTCCTGTAACATTATTTTCAAAATAGCAAAATGGTATTATTTCTTTATCACATAACACCTCATTGAAAAAACATCGTTATCATGTCATAATAAACATGTGTTATCATGTAAAATTTTGTGATTATGCAACAGGTCGTTATTAAAATAAGAAATTGTTGTCACAACACTTCGTTATACGTTTCTGTTATTGAACATTTTACTGTATTTATTTATATACAAATTTAATTAATACGATTTTAAAAAAAGGTGAATGAATCATAATTAATTTAAATATTAAAAGAATGAAATATCAATATTAATGAGTTTCCTTATCTTTATGATATAACAAAACTTATATTTTTATTACTTATTTATTAAGTATTTTTTATTACTTATTTAAATTAAATTTTTAATTATATTCAAGAATTATCCGGCTTTAATTTTTATCTTTAATTTCAATACATAAAAATTGTCAAGCTTAGAAGGATTATATTTGTAAAGGAATGTTCGACAATAGCAGAGAAAAAAGTTCGAAATTCTATTACAAAAATCTCATGTTACCATTGGTCTCTTAATAAAGTCATATAAGGCAAAATATTTTCAACAATTATGTTATAAATTTGTATACACGAACACGTACAGTTTATATGCAAGAGCTAAACTTGGTTTAGTTGGTAAGACCGAAGTTATTTGAAGTAGAAGGTTCTGGGTTCGATCTCTGCTATTGTTGAAAAACAGGAAATGCGTGTTGCTCTTCAATCCCTGCATACATATTTGTCAGTATGGATGATTTAATGTTTCATGGGTCTTTTCCTATTCGACATTGTACACAATTTTTGCTCAAGTTTTATAAAAAAAAAACTTCATAACGGGATCTCATTTAGTGTAATCTTGAAAAAATTATTATATTATTGATATCTATATTGGACAAATTTTCATGATGTTTCACATTTAATTAAGTGATGAAAAGAAAAACGAAATAAATATAGTAAATAGTAAAACAATATTTAGGAAAATGTATACACCTAATAATATTTTGTTGTTTCGTTCTGAAGAATAAAAATAATTTTTATATACTTTCCATTATGACGGCAATATTGAAACTTTAATCTATTTAAATAAAAAATATGGAATTTATAGATTGATTTTTTCTGTAAAATTGTTTTGCTTTTATTTTAATTATTACTATTTTGTTTATTTATTTATTTTTTTATATTTATTTATTTATATCTTTACTATGCATGTAGGTCTTTGTATGAAAACATTCTAAAAATCTTTTTAGAAATATATCTACATTTATGATTTTTTTCTTTATTCAAAATAAAATATTTTAAAATAATTTCTACTCCTGTTAATTGCCCTCTAATCAGGTATTAATGAATGCTTTTACTGGTAACTAATTAAGTTTTAAAATATCTTATCAATTTCCAATGTTTCAATGTTAAAAAGTTTGATAAATGTTAAAATATTTGTAATAAATATATTATCTCATTTAATTATATCTACAGGAAAGATAACAAAAAAGAATGATGATTGGCTAATGATTACAATAATTTAGTAGGCCCTGTTATTTGTATAAATGCATTTGTGAATGAAAATATAAAATAAAATGCAAAATAACTTCATATGAATTTGATTTTTTGTCACTTTTAAATGCTAATTTCTTGTACTTAAAATAAAGGATTTTGTTTTTAAATTTTAAGGAAATTAATGTATTAAATCAAAAGTAAAACAAAATATGAAATAAATTATTTTAAATGTTTACATATTTAATATTATATTTATATTAAGTCAATATTTCAATGTTAATATTATTAAACTTGAAATATTTATTGCGTATCCTGATTTTTTTTAAAATAACTAATTCATTTAGTCAGGGTTTTTTTATACTCAAAAACAATTTTTTATTATTAAATCTTATGATGAATATTTAGTTAACTTTTAAAATTTCCAGTTTTAATGAAACTGAAATTTTTAATCTTTATGGAATTCTATTATGAGTAACATTTTATTTATACTTTTAAAATTTCTATAATTATTGGGAAATAGATTTAAATAAACTGAAAAGTTTTCTTATATTCAATTTTTTTCCAGATTATTTTTAAAAATAATAATTCATTTAGACTGGCAATTTCTTTCACAAAAATAATTTTTAATGTAATAATTATAAATCAAATATTGAATATCTTTCATTTTAAAATTTCTTATCTAGAATTATAATCAAACTGATTTTTTGTTTAATTCATTATTATTTCTAACTAAATTACATTTTTCAAACAAAATATTTTTATCTATGAAAAATATTTCCTTCAAAGAAATTTCTTCCTTTATTGAAATCAGAAGGAATAATTATGTCGACTGAAAATAAAATCTTATATTTTCCCCATCCCGAATCTATTTCAAGCGTAGCAAGAATAGAAGATACGAAAAATCTAAAGAATTAAGAAAGAAATCAGCTTTTCCTTTCTTAAATCAAAAAATGAAATATTGCTTTCAAAGTAACGAAATGTTGTCTAGCAACATAATGTTCTTGAAATAACGAGAATCTACTGTTATGAAATAACATTTCGTTATTATATAACAGAACATTCTTAAAATAACGCCTGTTATATAATAACGAAACGTTATTGTATAACAGACCGTTCTTCAATAACGAGAACGAGCAGTTGTCAAACAACATTTCGTTTCTGCATAAGAGACTGTTCCTCGAATAACGAATAATTTTCCTGCAACATTTCGTTATCGCATAACTGTTCCAGACAACGTGCTAACTAAAGCGATAAATTGCCAAATTGTGTGACTACTTCCCTTGTCAGCTCGGAGCGATTTCAAGGTCTGTTATTAAATAACGCTATTTTAAGAATAACTGATTATTCTAATAACGTTTATATACAGATAACTGTTATAAAATAACTGTTACGTTAAATTACGGCCATCTCTAACCTACACATTTAGAACTCGGCTTCAGTCCAACACGGTCGCATTATAACAACTCTCCGCAAAGTTTAAAGTAAAACGGAGAGTTGTTACAATATGGCTGTGTTGATCTGAAGTCAATAAGTAGTTTTTGTGCATAAATTATTATTGTTTATAAGTAATGAATTTTTATTAACACACGCTTCCAACTACAATCGTACTTTAAAATTGTCATTCGGATTTGTAAATTTATCATACTGTTAATTGTGGACTAGTAAATTATCTTTTTTTTTATACATAAATCATTTGCTAACTTTATAATTCTTTAACATTATAGAAGAATCTTAAGTTGCTGTCTGTCGTAATCTCACTATTCAATATGCATGATCCTTTGCTGTAATTTACCAAAAGTGAAACTGCCGTCAAATTAACAAAATCTAAAACCATCGAAGACAGTAAAATGAAATACAAATACATCGTTGCTCATCTACCATCAGAAGCAGAAAGCATAGTTCAAGATGCTATTATTTCTCCAGATATTTACAACCCTTTCGAGAAAATAAGGTAACAATTATCTGACGGACCGGGAAATCATCACATGCTGAGATTCGAAAATTCCTGTTTAGGGAGCATCTTGGGGACCGGAAGGTTTCGAAGTTGCTTCAAATCCAGAACCCCGTCCCCCACAATCCCAGAAGACATTTTCTTGGAACTCCTTTCGCAACCAGCTGCCAAAACACGTGCAGAACATTCTTAAAGCAGTAACTTTCCTCAGTGTAGAGAAAGTCGGAGAAATAGTAGGCCAGAGGATGGAAGTTACCCCCGCTGCCGATACCGCCCTGGCATTTCTTCCCACCCCTTTATCCCCTGAAGTCAGTGAACTGGTAAAGCAGATCGCCTTCCTCGCGAAGGAGGCTGGAATTGACCCTGAGTCGGAAAGCTTCCCCTTTCCGTTCTTTCTCCCTCAATAAAAATATTTTCACTGGAATTCTTGGTCCCGGGAGAATACAAGGTTAAGGGGTCAGCGAAAGGAATTCTAGTTGATATCACCGCACCTTCGGAAGGCATGCAAGGGAGTATGTTCCTTCTCGTTTAGAAAAAAAGGATTCTTAAGTTTAGAAGCAATAAATTCTTCGTGCTCAAGTCATAATTCTCATTGTCTGTTAAATGATTGTAGAACCAATATATCATTTTTAATTGATACAGTATCCAAAGTTAATATTATTCCTACATTATCTGTACAAAAGCAGAAAATCCAATGCAACATTTAACTATAGCAAATTCATAATAAAAGAAAATTTTTTTTGGACCAAAATTTATATTTACATTCAAATTTGTTTCCAGTTTTTAAGTGGCTATTTCTAGCTGGAACAGTTTCGACACCCATAAATAGAGTAGACATTTTTTATTATTTTAGTTTAACATGTGATTTTTGAAGACAATGTTTTACAGACAATGAAATATTATTTAAAATCCATAGATAAAATTCAATTAGGTGGAATTCATTTTAAAACCTTCGTACAAATTTATGTAAATTACTAACGTTTAAAGATTCATTGACACATTAAACCATATATCTCTATATTTGCTTTACCTGATGCAATATTTAGTCTAATTTCTATGGAATTAAATTACCTATTACATTACCTGAAAGTTATTAATTATAACAATAATTATCTGTTTTACAAGAGAGCAGGATATAATTACACTACTGACATAATTGTTTTAACAAAAATTCAAAGCTCTCCTTATCATATAGACTTTTAGATTTGGTTATTCAAGCACCAACACAACAGATCAATTTAGAAACATCGAAACAACATTGTTTCATGAACTTACAAGCACATTTGGGATTCACCGAATTAGATCTTCTTAAGATCAATCTAACGACATTTTAAGCTGGTTACCAAATATAAACATTCGATACTTTTCTTCCTACTGACATGTCGCATATTAACGACTCTCCGTAGTTGGTGACTTATCAAGAGTTGTTTTCATTTTCCTAAATATATTGTTATTGTTTATATACAAGTTTTTACTAACACACGCAACCAATTACATCATCTCTACTAATTTTTGGTTTCTAGGAAAGGCACTTTAATTGGCAAATGAATGCACTAGACAAAATTTATCAAATGTAGTCAATCCAAATTTCTAGTCAAGATATTTACTAACGGAATATCCAAATCATCCGCGACATGAATCAAAATCATTTTCTTTCGCATTAAGTTTCACAGTTTGGAACGAAATCCCAAATATACTATCACACATATATAGTACGATAACCCGAACAAATATTTTCTTTCATATTTTCGATGAGCATCTTTTCATTTATTAAAATAACACTGCATCCAATTAATATTCTTTACAGAATTTAATTCTCCATTAAGTTCAGGAACACAAAACACATCTTCAAAAATTATGTCAATTCCATGTTTATATATATATATATATATATATTTTTTCTGAGAAAGGATATGAGATGTTGCTCAAGAATCAATAATGTACCTTTTTGGGCTTTTAAAAGTCAAATTTTCAACAGCAAAATATAAAGTAGAAGAATGTTTTCTATCAGCCTTACATTGAGATTTGAATTTACATTCTTTTTTAAAATGTCCAACACTATCACAGTTATAGTATGTTTCCTTTTCTTCAAAAATTTAGCAATATTTTTTTAAACAGTGAAAACACATGATTCTTTTTTAGTAGAGAAAAACCGTACTATCCACAGTTTGTTTCACAAAACGATGGTTTGTTTTACTTCTATAGTCATATACAAGGACTTTAGAATCCATTAATTCCTGCGTTACAAAATCTAAATATACATAGGTAATTAGTTCATTTTCTCATGTAACTTTAACAATTTTATATTCTTGTGAAAGAAACATCAAAATGATTCAACTGTATCCACATCTCTCACCATTGCTCCAGACATTCGTAAATCAGAGCCAATTTTTGATACTTCAACTATATGCTGGAGTATTAGATTAACTCTATTTTTCTTTAGTGAAGATATACGTTTTCTTATCAATATTTGATTTACCGTTCCGTTACTCTCATAAGCAGCATTAGTTTCAAGCATAATACTTTCACCGTATTTTCTTGGCTCATGGATACTGATTGATTACTTAAAAGTGACAAGAGTAATTAATTTGCTTCTTTTAACGGCTTCTCCTTACTTATTCATACTGGGTCCTTGAACTATGTTTCAAGTTCTTTTGCAGACAGAACAGTTTTTCACTCGTTGCCACCAGACTGGGAAGTTTCTTCTATCAAACAAACGGTATTAATAAACTTAAATCACCCTACTGGGAAACCTTTGCTTATTTACTATATCAAGCAATAAATTAGTTTCAAAATCTATTTTTAATATCTAATATTAAGATTATGCTTTGCTGTTGAAATTAGTGATAGCAATGAGAGTCCATGAATCGCAAATAAATATTTAATAAGGCGAAGTAATTCACAAGTATGAAAAATAATGAATCAATGAATTATGATAGAGAACAAGTTATATTTACATTCTTTGGCAAACTATCAATCAGAAGGCAGAACTACAAACGATTGGTGTAAAATAGAGGACGTCTTAGTAGACTCTTGTAGAAATATTTTTAGAAGAAAGAAATTGATTGACAGAAACAGATTTTAAGTTTCTTTGCGATTAAAAATATTACATTATACAACTGAAATCAATGAAATTACTAACAGGGAACGTTGAAAATATACTCACTTATACTTAGAATGAGAAATTCCCGAAAACGTTTACTCATACTTTTACAAATGCATTTATTTTATTGGTTAAGATAATTCTGGATGTAAAACATTTATAGTATGGCATAAAGAATATTACAACAATAATATAAATTGGATGAAGAAAATAAATATTTAAATTTTACTGTAGCTAACAAAAATAACTATACCAAAATTTAAAATTAATTGTAGACCGCAAAACCTTTTTCTTCAATACTGAATTAGAATTTTCATAATCCAAGCTCATCTAGTCGTTACATACTTCTATTTCATTTGGAGATATAATGTTAGTATATCTTCGAATCTTGATATTATTTACAATATTTTCATCAATATTCATGTATATTTCTTTTCTATTTTTCAACATACAGTAGGATAGTTTTATTTTTCAAGAGCTTGTAAATGCTATATGAAAGGGTTGTATAAAAATGTTATATAATATAGAAAAATTTGACTGTCAAAAATGATATATTCTAAATTTGATATATATTTCTTCTATTTGATACATATTCTTCTGTATTTGATATATTTTTCTCATTGTATTGCTTTGCCTATTTATTGTATTGCTCATTTTTCAATGTATTATTTTGATTCCATTTATTTTAAATTTTGGTATAGTAGTATTTTCTTCTTATAGAGACACTCTTCGGGGGAATAACACGAATATTTTTAGACTTTTGTCTTTCGTGTTTGTCAGAAAAGGGTGTCTGTTTTGCATAGCTGACCATCTCCCTCCTGATGAAGACGTAGTCCCTATGCTCTTTCCTTAATTATATTTTATTGATTGTCTTGATTTTGTCTTTTTGATATTAAATTGCATAGTTTCTTCTTTGTTTTATCTTTATCGATTAAATGTATCTTACTTAATTTATATCGGCATTTCACACAATAGCTGCTTTTGCGCTGGTATGATTGCCTATTATAATTGATAATTATACTTATTTATTTAATGTTGTATTTGCTTTTTCTTATAATAAAAATGGCTCTTTGATAAAAATTAAATTTTTAACTCGTAAGCGCATTTCTTGGATACATGTAATACATAATGCTAATAGAAAAAATTGCTAATAATATCAATAATAGAGTTTAATACTGTTTCACGTACTCAAATTTTCGGACTAGATGTTTTTATTGTTTAGTTTTAATAATTATAAAATAATACTATTTCAAAAATGTTTACTGTTATCTTTGAAAAAATATGCTATTAGAAGAATGGGTTTGCTTGCTTAAAAATATCAAACAATTCTTAGTATATGTAGTATTTCTAGAAATATTATCCGGCATATCATATAATATATATATATATATATATATATATATATATATATATATATATATA
>JAPDSC010001296.1:160148-171511 GCA_026290005.1 Latrodectus geometricus
ATATATATATATATATATATATATATATATATATATATATATATATAATGTATATATATAAATCAATATGAATTCCAATCCTTTTCGGTACTGTTAAATCAATTGAAAATATTGATTGGACAAATTTAAAAGTGAAATAGAACATCATGAAACGAAGCTAAATCATATTGGAAAAAAGAAGCACTGACTTCGAACTGCCAAGTAAATGAAATATGCATATAGCCGCAAGAGTATTTTGAAATCTTTAAAAATGGTTTACCTAAATGCATAAGAAAGTATATTAAAATAACATTTGAAGTCCTTAAACAGAACAAGACAAAAATAGGACCCATAAATAGACGAAAAATAGAATTTACAAACCAAAAATCTATGTTCATAAAAGCATTTGAATAAATTCTATATAATCTTTTAGAAAACTTCACAAGACTTAAATTCAGCAATGTATATTTCTAATTTTAAAAAAGCTATTTTAAAGTGCAAAATGAATAAAAAGTGATGGATATAAATAACTAAAGGAATAAAAATATAAAAAAACAACAAAGTGAGAATGTATTTGAAATTCCCAAGGGTATCGAAATTTTATTTTCAGTTATAAAATCATTTCTGAGGCAGGTGTTCCACAACTGTCAAATAGGATTTAGATCGACAGAAATGTAACTGAATCGAATAATCGAATAAATGTCTCGGAGGAAGGCTTTGATAAAATAAGAAATGATATTCCTTTATAGAAAATTTTGTAAATTCTACAATTCGTTTTAAGAAATAGCTTTGATTTGAATAACAAGCGACAGTTATCATTTTATAGATTTGTTTAAAAACATGTTTAAATGAAAATAAAGGTTTTATTTAAACAAAGGTTTTAATACTGATATTATTATGAAATTCATAAGTTTTTAGTATAAAAATCGTATATATTTATTCTTTGATAAAAGATAATATTAAAATGGACAACAATGGTGTAAACCAGGTCGCGGTGGCCTGGTTGGTTAGGGCATCGTTCTCGTTACCAAACGGTGGGGAGTTCGAATTCCGGCTTAGCCGAAGATCCGTCGTGTTCACTAATGGCGACTGGGGCACGTTAAATCCGTTGGGTCACACTGTCCTCCATGTTTCCATTACAAATTAATACCTCTAGGGGAGGTTGGAGCCAGGCTTTGGGTCTTCACTAGTTTCAATCTCTAAACTGGAAGATTCAGGTGGTGCTGACATCTATGAGCCAAAAGTTGTACTTCCACCTTCGTATGAGGCTGCTCTATTAAAAAACGGAAGACGCTCTCTCTCTGACTTCATTCGCCTAGTCTCTCTGACGGGTGGGCTTGGCGTTGCCAAGTGTCATTAACAACAACATGGTGTAAACCGAATTACACACATGATATTTATCTAGAAGATTTACTTTCATTTAGGTTAATATCACTAGTGCAAATGATAATATAAGCATAAATAAAAAAAATTTTATTTTGACAATTTAGAGCTTATAATGACAATGAAATAAAAGAAACTATGTTAAAGATATAAAATATTTACCTCACAATATTATGGTGCATGTCGCTGTAGAAATATTTCGAAAAAACTACCAATTATAGAAAAATTAAATTAGCACTTAAATAATGGATACCAGTTATTTCACTTACTTTTATAATTATTTTACTATGCTAAGTTTTAATACAAACACATTTTTAAGTTTCCATTAAGCAGTGCAAATCTAAATATAAGTTTTCCCGTTATAAATGCTGATAAATTTAAAGTGTATATTTAAATAAAAAAAGTACTATATTATCAGAATAGTTTAAAAATGTTATTTTAAGGGATTTTTTTTTCTCACTTGATGTTTTCTGTATAAATTTCTTCTTATACCAAAATAATATTCATTTTTAAGTTCCTGATCTAGCCATTTGTATTTCTTTATTTAATATAGAAACTTCATTTTATGATTGATAGAAAAATTACTGAATCATTATATATTCTTAAAAAAGCAATTTAAGAATATATAGTAATATATTCTTAAATGGATTTTAAAAATATATAAAAATTTATATATTTTTAATCTACCAGATTAAATTACTTGAACCTTACTTTTGAGTTTAAAAATTTTTCAAAAATATATAAAAGAGTGATTTAAAGAGAGTTAAATTTTTTATATTTAAAAATTGCTCAAAAATATTTAAATAAACTATGAGCTTAAATTAATCAATTTTTACAAATAAAGTATTATTCTGAAAAGTTTTTTCATTTATAAAACTACTTCAAATTATTATGAATTTATTTTAAAATAATTTTATTGCTTAGTTTTTAAATTTAAAGTTGCAAAGAATAAATTTTTAATATTAATATGCTTAGTTTTTCTCATTTATTTCCTTTTTTAAATATAGCTTGTGCTGCTTATTCAATTTCCAAGAAACAGAACAAAAATATATCTTCAAATATCGATTAGGATTTTAAATAAAAATTTATTTCCTCAAAAATAATTTAAAATTCTTTTTTTTCTGTCAAAGATTCAAAATAATTTGATTCTATGGATCGCATTTGAAAAATTAAATTCATTTCCTTTTTAAATCCACTTTTCAAGCTTTTTCCTCTTTTAATGTGATTCATGAATCACGGACGTTAAAGTTTTTTCCAACTGAGTAACATTGTATGTAAGATAGGCATGATACAGGATTACTGCAGGTTTCACGTTTAATGCGTTTTTCCGTTGCCAGATGGCGTCTCAGCAGCTTTTAATATTCTTTCGATAATGTCTCATTTATCATTAGGAGAAAAAATTTGGATGGAAACTTTTTTAATCACCTCATAAGTCACAGACGTAGTAAAAAAGAACATCATAATCAGGCTAAATTTTTTTTTTTTTTAAAATTATATGCAAATGATTTTCTTCACTCATTATTATTAAACACATTTTAGAAAATGAATCGAAGGATTGAATATTCTCAACTGTGATAACTGAATATTAATGCAAATTGAATATTTAACATGTTGATATAGAAAAATATTCCATTCCATTATCTTAAACTATTCAATCATGAAGATTTGATATTAATTAAACTAAATTAAGAATTGCTAAATTTATTTAAAATCTAAAATTTTATATATATATATATATATATATACATACAAGGCTATTTTTTATATTAAAGACGCATTTATATTTTATAATATGTATAAAAAATATATTAAATGTTCGAAAGAAATGAAAAAAAATAATAATTCCATATGAAATAAATTTTATGCTTAATGATTAATTTTTAAAATTATAATACCTTAGTTTAATTTAATATATAATTCCTAAGCATTTATTTAAATTTCTAATAATTAATAAAATTCATATAATATTAATTTTTAATTTAAATGTTAACATTAATTTATATAATACATAATTTTGTAACTATAGTATATGTGATTTTTAAATTTGTAATACATAATTTAAACTCATATAAAAAAAATTAGCAATCTATTTGAAATTAACTTCTTGATGTTAGTAAAATTTGCTTTATTTAATTTCAAAATGTCTATTAAAATGTGAAAAAAACATAATAGAAGTTAATTAAAAAGAGTGAGTTTATAATGGTCTATTTCTAATTTCATTCTTATGGAGTTTCTAAACAGACTGTAAAATTAAAAATTATATGAGATGTTTGAAAGAGTACTAAAAATTATTCTCTATTCAGATCTTATATAGCATTTTACGTGATTAAGTGTATATTTTGATTTTTATATCAATCAAAGTTTATTTTATGAATAAACAACATACTTAAGTGTCATAATTAAGTATTGTTCAAACATACTAATGCATGTTTATCAGGAAAGATACAACATTTATATGTCATTTATTGATTTAACAATTTAGGATGCAGTGTGAAAGACAGAGAATTTATGAAAAAACAATTTCACTAAATATCGCTCTTCGAGAAACCAATGACCAGTTACTAAATTTGAAACTCACGTGACACAGATAATGCCTAATTCATTGGCTCTCACGCAATCCAATAATCAACTAGATACAATGATCTTTGTTCGAAACACATCAATAATATTTTGGAACAGAATTTAGAACAATGGATTCCCTTGCATTTGACTTCAGGATAGATATTTGATGTATTATTTTGAAATTTCTTTTTGATTCTTAATTTTTGGATGGAACTTTTTCTAATATAATTTTGAAAAAATAGTTACTCTGTACTTAATTGCTTTTGCAATACTAATTTAATTTTCATGTGCTATTAAATTCGTGGAAATGTATCAGTTTGAAGTATGCTTAACAAGTTTCTAAGGGTTTGCTCCCATTGAAATAAAATTACTTGCAACATAAAAACTGCTTAGTAAAGTTTCAAAATAAATAAAAATGTAGAAAAGAAAGTCACTTTAAAAAAGTCTTTTTGAATGCTACGAGATAAAATATAAGTAATATGAAGAGATAAAGAGAAATATATATTAATGACTTTTTTATTGAATGTTTTCTAAAAACGTAAATTTATGAAAACAAAAAAATTAGAGTAGTTCATAGAAATTGCATGCTTTATTAAAAACATTTTCATAATATTAAATTTCAAAAGCGCTTATTATATTTAAAAGAATTAAATATAAAAAAACTGTATTAACTTAAATTTTTTAATAATCTTTAATTTTTATGAGTCATAAAATATTTACTGAAAAAAAATACATTCATTTATAGAATTCTGAATTAAGTTGAATTAAATGCATAAAATGTTTATAAAAATATATAGAATATTTAATGTATTATTACGAAAAAACACAGTGAAATAATAAATCATATTTGAATAAACGTCAAAATATAATGTCGAATCTTATTCGAAAAATATGCTAAATAAAACCTTTTACAGCAAAAGAAAAAATTAATGTAAAATGTATGCAATTAAAAAGGTTTAATAGTTAATTAAATATCTGTGAATAATTAATTTTTTTAAACAATTAAGAAAAATTGTACTATTTATTGTATCTGATAAAAGTATTTATAATTAAACTAGCAAGATTAATAATAAGTATTAAAGAATAAGATTAAAATAGGAGTTGGTTTTTTATAATTGCTATTAGTTATTAGTTATACAAGTAAATAAATAATACTTGTATAACAATAACTTGATAGGCTCATATGTTATGATTCATGGTAAAAATTTATTCAAAAAATTCTTTCTGAAAATTTTTAAACAGAGTTCAAAATTAGAAAAAATTACTTTTGTAATATGCTTTATCATGATTGGATTCATTTCATTATTTTGAATAAAAATTTATAAAATAAAAATAGTAGTGAGGTATAAATTAAGTTATTGAGAAATAGTTAAACGAACAAACTTTAAGATAATTCTTAATCAATTAAGGTGTACACTTCAATTTTTCCTGCTATAATTTGTTTGATTAGAAATATTATTGTTGATAAAATCCCAAACCATAAGAAAATATTGTAAGAATAGTAGAAAAGTTAAATTCTAATTTCAATTAATTACAAAATTTTTTCTTAAAACCTTAACTATTAAAAGTGAAATTTTCATGAATATCATGCAGATAAATTAATACACTAAAAATATTCGTGCTTTTCCCCCATCTTGGGGAAATAGCACGAATATTTTGAGACTTTTGTCCTTCGTGCTTGTCAGAAAAGAGTATTCTATTCGCATAGCTGATCATCTCCCTCCCGATGAAGATGTGATCCATAAGACTTTTTCTTATTTGTATTCCATAGTTTTTCTTGATTCTGCTTGTTTGTTAATTGTACACTTATTTTAAATTGTATAGTTTCTTCTTACGATTTTCTCTGATTTTATTGCTCTTAAAATTAAATCCTATTTTATTTACATTGGCATTTCTCTCAATAGCTGCTGTTGCCTGGTTTGATTGCCTAGAGTGTGTGTTGTTGGATATTATACTTCATTGATTCTATTTACTTTCTATTTTCTATACATTTCTATACACACAAACATATTTATATATAAAGGAGAGAAAATTATTCAAACAAAAACAAGGGGTTCTCTATAATTGTGATGCATTGTGTGCACTTTTCACCACCGTTACTTTGATTGCTGCCATGAGGTGAAGGTTTCGATTCTTTATATATATATATATATATATATATATATATATATATATTTTATAGTACATTTAGTATATTAAATTTCTTTTAA
The DNA here is from genome assembly GCA_026290005.1 of Latrodectus geometricus. Lineage (NCBI taxonomy): Eukaryota > Metazoa > Arthropoda > Arachnida > Araneae > Theridiidae > Latrodectus > Latrodectus geometricus. The sequence continues at coordinate 166,283 of JAPDSC010001296.1, forward strand.
AATGGATTATTTTCTTTTAAACGTAATATTTCTAACCGTGGGAAATCAACATCTGTACTTTAAAATTTTTAATAGAATATCTTCAGGTATATTAATATTATGTCAAAGATAAAATATAATATGACAAGACTATGTTTTGTAAAAATTGATTGATTAGGTTAATTCTAAAGAATATTTCTGCGAATTAAAAAAAAAATTATCATTATAAAACACTGGACTGATTACAACTCTTGAATTTTTATTTTTAATTCCAATTGTTTCATTCAATTTTTTGAGCAACATAAAATATTTATTAAAATATTTTTAAGGTGATGTATTTAGAATTATTTTAATAATCTTTTGAATAAAACTAAGCAAATATTGAAGAAAAGTAGAGATGAATATTGTACTGTATGCACTTTAAATTTATATGTATTAAGGTAAAAAATGTAATTAATGATAAAGGCATAAAAATAGAAAAAATGCATCATATCTGAAGAAATATACTTGTAAATTAAAAATAGGTGGTGATTTTGCCATTAGAAATGAAATAAATAATAATGCAATGATAATTTCTCAATAATTAAAGTAATATCCTTTTCATTTATATATAGTTAATTTTGATGAAAAATATGCAATGTGCTTAATATTACAGATCTTTATAGTATATTTTAATTTAAGTATGGATGGATTCTTAACTCTGGATGTTATAGCTTTCAAATTCTTATAAATAAAATTAGCAAAACAAATTTGAAAAGTGCAGGATTGCTTCGAATTTCAAATTCTTTCATAAGAATAAATTAGAAAATTAATAAACAAAATTAATTTGGATAATACATAATGTTCAATAGAAAATGTTTTTGTTTATGTACTAATAAAAATGTATCAAATGAAAAAATACAAATAAAATACAGGGCGTTATAGAAAACTTTATAAAATAATTTATTTATTGCCTACATAATTTAAAAAAATCAAATGAAATATATATACAAATTTTATTGAAAACATAAGTCTTAACTTAAAATATTGAGGCAATTCATTTCTTATATTAGTACTGTTTGCGTTTAATTAAAAAGTCATTTTAAAAATTAGTTTTAAAATGACTTTATTGAATATTAATGAATATTAAATTTAATAACGAAAGTTTTTAAAGCCTTGATTTATATTTATTTATGTATATAATTGGTCAAAATACTTTTATGTTACGGTGTCATTAGATTACATAAATTTAATAATTTATTATCGATACTAAGCAATAACTACAATAATGCACTATATTGTAGCTATTGCTACTATTGATAATAAAACATTGTAACAACTATAACAAATATATATTATTATTAAAATATACTTTGTTGTATTTTCGATGCAATTTTTTAAAATTTTAAGAGTTTTTACAACAGATGATTTCAAAGATGCAAAATAAGGAGTGCAAAAATTCGTTTTCCATCTTTTTTCAAAATTCGTGAATTTTAATATCAAATTTTTAATTCTCATTTTTTTAAAATTATTTATATTTATTTTTATTAACCATAAATTAGTAGTTTCTTTCGTTACAGTTGAGATCATGTGTACGTCACTTTATTTTACTTATAATTGGTCAGTGAGTTAAGCAAATAATCGTTTTCAACTATAATGTTGAATATACAATTTTGTCCACCCATCAAAAACAAGTAAATTTTTCAGTGAGATTAGCTCTTCAGTGAGCAGATGGAAAGAAAATTTTGGCTTGGATTGGATTGGTATTGGTTATTTTACATATTATTGGAGATTTGTGTCTCTCTTGGTACCGCTATTAAAAAATAAATACTTATTAATTATTAAGTAAAGATAAATTTATTTCATGTAGCATGTAAAGCACATTGAATATTAATATTTGACAAGCAATAATTAAATTATAACTTCCACTTTATGGTTAGTTTAAACCGGCAAGGAAGATTTAAATGTTTTTAATAATTTTTTAATATATATATATTTGTCTTTTGCGTTATATTTTTAATCTAACTTCTCTTGGAATTTTAATATTTAATAATCCTTTCTTGTATGATCATTTCTTAATTTTTTTTATGTTGAGATACTTTTAATCAATCATACGAAACATAAAAATTTCCTCGCAATTATTTATGAAAGATGGAAAAAGTTTCTTTGACTGATATCTCAGTAGCTCTTCATTCTCTTTCACTTTAGCGCACTTTCTTCCGAGGTTGCTATGGTTACCAATAAACTATGTTCCCGGTTATCCTAGGAAAAGCAGTCCGAGCCGCAGTAGCTCCATCTGTCGGCGAATCCCAACTCTGATGTGCGTCCGAAAGATCCGAAAGAGTAACACTTAGCAAAAGCAGCTCTGCCGGAGAGTTGGACGGAGACGGAAAATAAAAAGAATTGTTCTTTGCACGCATCGATGCACAATGTGGTAAAACAAAGGATTGGGTACTTTCCTCGCAGTATCCTAGTACGCAAGTACTGACGTAAGGAATGCATTCAGTATTCGCTTTCGGATTCTGTTAGCGCTTGAGGAAAGTTGTTGCATTTCTTGTTGGAATTAAATTAAAAGCTGTTAATGACTTCTTACTTGATTAGTTTTTTGAGGCATAGTTTGAATTTTAATTCAAGAATTTTTGTATAATTGTTAGCATCATGTAATTTAAAATTTTAATAATTATTTAATGCATTAGTTTTTCATTACTTGCAATAGTTAGTAACTATTTAATTTCAGTACTTTTTATTAAATCAGTTATTATTCGGTTATAAATAATGCATGTAAATTTAAATTTAAAAATTAGTTTTAATACATTTATGCATTTAATAAAATAGACACATGCATTTATTTTTAAATAATATTATTCAGATATTTAAATAGCATAGAATATTAAAATTTTATTGCTGTTTTAGATGTTAACTTTTTAATGAATCAACACAATTTAACCAATAACTGTTACTATTATAATAATTTGTGAATAAATATTTAAGTAAAACTTAATGAACTTTAAAATAATAAAGTATACTTCAATGAAACAATTTTTTCCCATAATGTTATAAAATATTTGAAACTTAACCAAATTTTAATAATTTTTCAAGTTTAAGGTAAACATTTAGAACATTTTTAGGGGCCCCCAAAACATAGATTTTAATAAAAATTATTTACTTGATTTAAGTGAATATTAGAAAAGAAAAATTTTGTGGGTTCTAATTTATAGCAGATTGTTTTATGCACAATCGCAAGGAAAAGAATTTAAAGATAATAACTTCATATTCAAATCTGTGGATGAAAAAGCGGTAAGTTTTACAAAAAGTAGACTTCCCAAACAGTTGAGTTTTCTGTTGTAAACAAATTCAAACTCATAACATCGTCTTATATAGCATAGTTCACATTAATGCAAAGTTAGATGATTCATGACTGATTACCGCTGAAACGAATGAATATTTCATTGCAATTAAGCAAATATAGCACTTTCCAATGCCAATTGTGTGTTCAAGGTGATGAAGATCATGTTCATAATGCAGTATTCTCGCCGCGTCAAATTAGAGCAAATTCTGTTAAGAAAGACTGAAACTTGCAACTCTTGTCAGCGTTCTCCTCAAGGCTGAAGTGAAATTCCCTTTAAACTTCGCTTCTTATAGAGAACCAATACTGCGTGGGAGTCTATACCATGATTGGACACCAAACCGTGGACGCGCACTCCAAGCCAGTCTTGGATGGCGCAAAATTAGAAGAAAACACTCACGTTCACATTGAAAAAGCATCCAGCAGTTACAGGTGAGACATTCTCTTAGATTTCATATTTTACTGACTAGCTTTACTTTTATAGCTCTCAGTTTTTGCAGTCAACATATTGAAAGGTTGTTCCAGATACATTCAGAAAGTTGTTTCATAAGAAAAAAAAAATATATATATATATTTTGACGACATTAAAATTTTGAAAAATTGTAGAAAAGTAGTTTTTATTAAGCACATCAATTGACCAACACACTATTTGTGCAATTTTATTTCCTGTGCATATTTATATGATATTATTCAGACGTCCAATTTATTCAGGGCTATTTAATATACTTTACCATAGATTTAAACACATATTCTTTTAGGAATTATACGTAGGAATTAATGAGAAAAGGTTAGCTTTTGGAAACTGAACTTTTGATTTTTATTACAGAAAACAGTTTTATTAAAAATGTAAAAATTATTACGTGTTTAATATTTGTGTATTGAAAGTTATGCATGTACGTAGAAAATAACTATTTGCACTAATTATCACTTCTTCTGTACTTTTACACATAATAAAATTAAAAATAGTATTTTATATAGCAAAAATAGCTGTTTAAATAACCATGTACCGTAGAAATATTTCTTGCTTATTTATTTATACATTCATGAAAAATGTTTTAACTAATTAATTAAATTGATTACAATACTTTAGTAAAAAATTACCACTTGACGAGGTTGGACTTAAAGATAAATGTACCGAATTCAATCACTTTTTATAAAGCCAGAATCACAAATATTAATGAATTCTCAAACAAAAATCTTTAGTTTATGAATATTCTTCAAATATACTGCTGAAAAAATTACTTGAAACAAATACCCTTGAATTAAATATCTGAAAAAAAACGGTATTGATAAAAGTTCAATGAAATATAAAATAAAGATTTACGTGTCAAATACTTAACAAATTTCAATTATGTGAAAAAATAGACTTTTAAATTAATTAATCTAAAAAAATATCCTCTTACGCAAAATATTTCTCTTTTATTAATATTGTAAAAAAATAGAATGAAATAAAATTTTATATTTACTGTATTTAATTTTTAAAGACTAAAATAAAATTAAAGAAAGGACTCAGATATTTTTTATACTTATTAAATCATCAAATATAGCACTGAGTGGAAATTTATGGCATTTTTTTTCTAAATTCATACAGAAATTTTTTCATATATTTACATTATATATCAAGAATGCATATCAAAAATGTAAAATTAATTCACATGCTTCTCAGTATGACTCATTATATAACTGCACTCTCACACATTCTATGCAATGCATTTAAGCATCTCTACACAATGCTAATATTTTAATTATTAATATTTAATTTTATTTAAACATTATTCAATGCTAATTAATATTATATATATATATATTACTGAGCACCATTCCATTTCTAATTCATTATCTGCAAGCAGCTTTTTTTGCATATTTAGTGCATTGTATCAAATATTAAAAAAATGTTTTTTAAATATAGATATATAATAATTTAT
>JAPDSC010001296.1:185875-243849 GCA_026290005.1 Latrodectus geometricus
ATATATATATATATATATATATATATATATATATATATATATATATAAATTAACTCCTTGCATTCACTAAAATCAGTCCTATAATTTACAGTGAATCCTGCATTCATTTTCAGAAAATGTTTCTTTTAGTAACCGAAATGATAATGATTTTATTTGAAAGTATGCTGTGTATTCAATGTTCAATGTAAGAAAACAATTGTGCATAAGGTTTTATTCCCAGAAAAAATTGGTTGTCTTAATGTTAAAGAAATAGTTCCCCCCCTCCAAAGCGTTTTCAAATAAATCACAGAAGTTAGTCTCAATCGAAATATTTAATAACTTCTTCAATACCTGTCGTAGTAGAATCTCTTCATTGAAAAAAAATTTTAATAATTTTTTTAGAACAGATTGCATGAAATCAAGTATTTCTTCTTGAAATAATATATATAAATGTTTTTACCTCTCTTAAACGATTGAGAAAGTTACAATGAAAAACATTTTAAACTATGTTATTTTATTTTAATAAAAACTGCATACTATAAAGATATCTTTTTGGCAGGATGATACATCATTTATCATTTTAAATGACATGAAACTCGATTAATGCATTAAATTGATGAAATGTAGGTGTCCATTAAAGATGACATTAAAGTTGAATAAATGACCACAAAATTTGAAAAAAGTTGCTGAGAAGAACATGATTTAGTCCTAGAGTTCAATTCCTTGTAATACCATGATTTAATTTTGGATTTGAAAGCTAAAGCAATGTCTTTCTTAGAGTCATAAATTAAAGTATCTCTAAATATGCGCAAGGAAAAATTTGAGGAGTATTTTGAATAGGGTTAAACGCAGAACAGATCTCATGAATGGATATCAAAAAATCTTGAAAATAATTTCTTAAGAAGAGTTATGAAACGAAAGTCGCTCAGAAATAAATGCACGCAAGATCTTGAAAAAATATAAGAATATCAAATGAAATATTTAATATATAATTCTTAAGGTGAAGATGTGATCAATAATTTTCGGGTTTCATTCACCTATAAATTATGTTTTTTATTTGATTTTTTAAAATTTCTAGACATAACTCCCAAATTAAAAAATATATTTCTTTGAGCAACATCTTATCTTTTTAAAAAAGTTTCATTATGGTAATAAATTTTCCCCGTTACCACAGTGATGTGAAAATGAAATAAAGAAATAATATAAATGAAATAAATGGATGTGAAAATGAAATAAAGACCTTAACTGTTATCTATAACAGTATTAAGAATATTTTGGGATATTAATAATTTCTTTTTTTTTTATCTAAAATCGTAAGTTACAACTTTTTTCTGTTTAGTATATTTATAAGACATTAGAAATGTTATTCATTATCATTTTCAAGGTAAATAAAAAATTTGTTATAGATTGCCTAATTGTAATTATAACATTTTAAAAATTGACTTTTATATTAACTTTTATATAATAACTTTTATAACTATTAACTTTTATAAATGATTTTAAATAAAAGTTAATTTCATTATCAATAAAATTAAATATATATTATAATTCAATTTGAAATTATTATAAATATTATGAAACTAACAATAAATATTAAAATGTATAAAAAATAATAATACAGAAAAATTATATATATTATTTAAATATGTTTTTTATTATGATGGATGTAGGAAGATTGGGTTTATAGAGTACATAATTGATTTCGGAAATTAAAATTGAATAGAGAATATCCACAACATCTTAAAAAAGAAAACTTTTTTTTTTACATTAATATTTTATTCGGAATATTTTTAGAGGTAATGTGTAGCAATATAACCAAAACATTTATATATATTTCAGAATAACATATAACGTTTAATTTTGTGGTTATGTGTTTTGATTCGAAATTAAACGAACATTGAATTAGTAGATAAGCCTACTAAAGCATTAAAAAGGCATTAACTACACATGAAAACTTTCACTAGTCCAAATTTTTATTTTAGTTTTTTTAGCCAGAAGCCCTGGAATATTTTCAAAAATTTCACTGTTTTATAGGTTCGTATTTATTAACTATGGTATATATATATATATATACTGACGACAGATTATTAATTTTTAGTAAATGATTTTATACGTTTTAGAAAGCACAAATGTTTTAGAAAAGCTACATTATTACTTTAGTACGTATTTCATTAAATACAAGTTGGTATTATAAAAAAACACTCTTTTCTATCATAACACTCTTTTTTGCAATTCCAGATAGAATTTTTAAAATTCAAAATATTTGTGCTTAGAGAGAATTTTATTAATATGAAGAGAATTTGGCTGCAAATATGATTTTTTATAAAAAAAAATATTTCTATTAATTACAGAAAAATACTTTCAGATTTTTTAGTTTTATGAAGAAATTTTTTTTAATTAACAATAACGTAATTTTAATCACTTTTAGAAGTTAACTTGGATGCTGATCTATAGGAATGACTAAGTGATCAGCAGATAAATTTCAAGCGATTTATTACGAATTAACAAACGACCAAAGATTAAATTTGAGTCATTCGACTTATCATTAATCTGAATAATTAATATTCCAATGAGTTTAAAATTGATCCTTTAGAAAATCGCTCTTCCTGCGAATGGCCAATTATGCACATGTGGATCAAGTAGAATTGCATATGCGTATACAGCCATATAATGAAAGTTTTTTTAAGTTTACTTTTATTTATTACTTAAAGGAAAAAAGAAATTATTTTTTATACTTAAACTTCAGGACTTTATTTAAAATGTTTTGGATTAACGTTGTGCAAATAGTTTATAACTGTTTTAGTATCTGTCTTAAGTTTCTGATGATGGTATGATAATATGGAGGCCGACTTTGATCATTTTTGTGATTTTATCAAAACTTATGACAATGGGCTTACCTGTGTGAGATGCATCATTAACATTGAAAATACCTGCACAGAATCCAGAAATATCTGCACAAATTATATTAACATTGAAAATACCTGCACAAAATCAATCCTGTATACAATTAGCTGTTACAGTATCGCAACGATGTGTATGAACATCATGCGCAATTTCAGCCACCTGGCTTGCAGTTTCGCCTTTATCAAAGATACACTGTAAAATACATTGAATTTTCTTTTTGTTAAATTTTATTTTCAACTTCATGTAACTCACAACTGAATGAACCGAACAAAAAACAGCAAAACATTTTTTTACAGCAAACTGTCATCTTTCCAACGATCATAAACCAAAATTGTTTATGATCTTTATGAGATATTGATCCATGCAGCAATCTACCGAAAAAATAATGGCTTTTCTTTTAGCCGAATTAATATTAATAATCAGAAAAATTTGTTACTTGTATGTATATATATATATATTGACCCTGCTGAAGATCTGGCATGTTCATCAATGGCAGCTAGGGCACGGAAAAACAAGTGGTAGTCACAATAGCTTCGAAGTGGAGTAATGATTCTGGAGTAGCAGACAAAGTCTGAGAATGCTCTACTTTGATCTTGTTTCTAAAGTACAAGGATTCACATACTTCGAATTTACGATAACACACGCATTGTGTTGCCTAATGTATATGAATGTTCCACTTGTAGTGCTGAGAATAGTTGGGTATTAAAAATTAAATTGCTTAGTTTTTGTTAATTTTATTAAATTTTATGCAAAAATTATGTGAACGTGTATAATTTTGAAATCATTTCACCAGGTGATTTTCTAAGAGAAAAATACAATATACATAATTTTCAGTATAAATTAAATTTATGAGGTTAATATAAGGCTTAATTAATAAAATATTATTCGACTAATTTATAAAATAATTTATTTTTTTAATTTTTAACAGAAAATATTTGAAAAGTAGTTTAATCGAAATAAATTTTGCATTTTCAAAAGCAATAAAATTTAAAGTGTTTCTAATGTTTGTTAATTCTAATGTTCTATCTTAGGAAACAATTTTAAAAGCATATCTGTAAACATGAAATACACACAATCGAGAACATAATTTAATGCAATTTTCCACCCTATTAAACTTATTATGTAACATCCTTTGATAGTTTTCATTAACAAAAGGATTTGCTGATTCGAAAGTTCATAAATTGTTTTGATTCTGAATTATTTCTGGGTGTGTTTATCGTATTATTATTCTGACAGTTTAGCTATGAAATATTCATAAATCTGTTGATTATGCATATTTTCTCGTCTCTCCGTTGTTACCCAAAATTATCACGCTGGCCAAGAATGTCATTTCCCAGGATTCGAATGATTCTAACTTCTCTAATCTGTGCAGTCCTACATGTGTGATTATACACTCTATAAATTATTTAACAGACTAATTATGCATGAGTTGAATTATAATTCATTTCATTTAAATGACGTGACTCAAAACTATATGCTAATAATTTCAAGAGCTATTCGGTTATCAACGTAACGTTCTCCCTATGAACAAGCGACTGTGAACTGTTATGCAATTTGACGATTTATATATTTATATGTAGATATACATTTCTCTTTAGATAATTTATTTAATGTGTTAACTTTGATAGAGGGTGTTAAATGAAATTTAAGGAAATTCCCATTTGTGTAAGCGAAAAAATTACAAAATAATTTTATTTAATTTTTTGTTAAATGATCTCTATTGTCTAATAGTGATTCTTCCAGCAATGTATTTTTAAGCTGCAAAATATTTGCAATTCTTACATATTTTTTTAACCCTAATTCGAAATAATATAAACGAACCGGATAAACTTAAATTAATAATGGCGTTTATGTAAGCGCGCCAAGGAGGGGACCTAAAGCACATTTTCACCATAATATTTGGTTGGGAAAAAATCCATTATATGTCAACTCTACTAGGTCTTATTTACATTTTTTAAATTACTTTTGTGCAAAAGATTACAATCTGTATTGTGGCGGATCCTTAGTTTCTTTACTGCTAACATGCTGTTCAACTTCGGATATTTTTGTGATTTGATTTTATAGATATTTTCGATGATGGGCTTGCTTGTGGAAGGTGAATCTTTAATACCAAATATACCTGAATTGAATCTATGAAACCAAAAATTCGCTTTATAGCTGTTACAGAATTGGAACCATTAACACCATTTCCGATTTTTAACTGCCTTATTTGTACTTTCTCCTAAAAAAATGTATTCTTTGTTTTTGTTGACTTAATTTTTTGACACCCTGTATTTTACAACTGAAGGGACCAAATAAAAAACAGCGAAATATTTTTTTTGTTCGAAATGTGATCTTTCCAGTGAGCATAAATCTGAAATTGTATGAAATTGTATCTGAAGGAGATATTGAACGATAAGTCATGGACCGAGAAACAATGGATTTCTTTTTCACCAAACATGAAAATAAATTAAAATAGTGTAATTCTTTTATAAAATATGCAAAACTAAATTATTTAAATGTAAAAAAGCTACTTAATTGTCAATATCCTTTATGATTTTATTGTTTTGATAGTACATTGAACTCAGAAAATGATTTTATGCAATGGTAGGTAGAATGATCAACCTAAAAGAGTACCCATTATAGTCATTCCAACATTTAAATATAGAGTTATTTACATCTACATTTAAATGTTGGAAAATTTACAACATCGATACTTATTTGTTATGTACGTATTTAATGGAAGTTACTGTTTTTTCACTTTCTAAATGTAAAAACGGTTTTTAAGCATGAATTTCTAAGAACTTCATAAGTAATTTTTAACCCAATTCTGCCTAAGTAATTAAAGTAAATCGTTAGTTTCTTTTAAGATTTTTACTTATTTATTTTTGAAAATTCATTTCATAAGATTTTGAATGGAAACAGTGTGAAGGATCAATTGTGTGTTACCCAAATCATCAATTTTAATGTATATTTGTGCACAATTTAAGCTTTTATTGCTTCACTGTAGTTACTGGATTGTTGTTGTTGATTTCAGCAAGACAAAGCTACTTCTTACTTATCAAACCTAGCAGTGAAAGGATTTTTTTATGATTGTTTAGTTTCAATAAACATCTGGCCACCAAGGTCACCATGCCTTCCAATGTTAGACTTTTTGTGAACTTATCTCAAAGATAGGGTTTTCCAAAGAAACTCTGTAAAACTCGGAGAATTTAAAGAAATCATAAATAGATCATAATAAAGAAATTTTGTCTATAGCAATAACAATGCTGCAAAGTGAGTGAAATAACGTGGTTTAGCGTGCTCGCGTTTGCATTTAAAATGGTAGCAAATATTTTCAAATTTTGATATAAGGAATGATGATGTAAAAATTTGAATCAAATTATATTTCTAAAAAATAAAATTATCACAGGATTAAGTAGAGCACATTGTGAGTCTTTATTTCTGCTGTACCTTACAAGCAAAATTATAACATTCCAACAAAGCTGGAAATTATCTCTTCCGCTTAAACAATTACATGTTTGCATGGAGCAACAATTCTAACATAATAGAATAATTGCTCCATGCAATATGCTTTAGAATGTTTAATTGTTTGTTATGGTATTTTAATTATACCTTTTTTAGTTTAACAGTAACATGAATTACAACAAGTAGGAAATTATTTTTAAATATTATAGAATGTAGAAAAGTACATAAGTAAATTTTTCTTAAAGGGATGAGTTTTCAGGGAAAAATTCTTTAACGTCACAAAATAAAAATACTAATAATACGAGATCGTTATAGAATTTAATATTTCAAATATTTGTAAATTTTAAGAATACAAGAATAACCTTTCCCATTTTGTTTCATAGCTCGTGAATCTTTGTAAACTTTACTAAGTGGATCTGATGACCGTATAAGAATTTTCGTTTCAAACTTCTTATATAAGTGTTAAATTCATTGAAGAAGTAACCCAATAAAATGTGTATCTATTAAAAAATTTCTAATTAATAATATTTATATCTATAGTACTATATAAGATTAATAATTAGAAATATAGATAGTTCAAAAAACAATATATTTTTATAGTTTCTTTTTATCCTCTTATCACAAAATTCATTATTAAAAATAACTTTTTTAAATATTCACTGTCATTTCGTCATATTCCTTGTTGTTCGTTAAGGGTTATTTATACGAAAAAAAATTTATTTTATTCATTAAATAACCAAAAAAAATTTTGTTATTTAAAATGTGTGGTTTTCATTCTATAGATTAAATTATAATCTCCTAGAATATTATGAATTAAAAATAGTTTTGTTCACGAAAGTCCACATGCAAGTGGATTTAAAGGAAAAAGTAACAAAATCGGTGAAATATATTATAAATATCTATAGTTAATAATATATTACAATACATTATAAATATGTATAGAGATTTCTATCAAATTGGTTATATATATATATATTATATGAAACGTCAGAAAAGTTTTGCAGCCATTTTTTAAAAAAACGTAACATTTTTATTCTTTTTGAGTTATAAATTTATAATACTCTTGCTATCATGAAAAAATATTTACGTGCTTTTTTTCCAGAAGCAATTTTAAGAATATTAAAAATTCAAAGTAAGATTTTCAATAAAAGTACATTATGATATTAAAAGCATGCATTTTGCATAATCTTACTCTTAGACATATATGTAGTTAATTATATATCAATAAAATAAAGTATTTCAAATATTTATGCAAATCAGCTTTCAATAACTTTAGGAAAACTACTATAATTTCAGATTAATATTCGTCTTACAGTTTTGTGGGTTTGTATCTTACTGCATACAAAACTGCGTCGTGTAACGTGTACACAGCTGAAATACCTCAATAGTCATATTTTTTCTTAATTTCAACAAATAGCCTTATGAATTGATCTGCAAACATATTATGAAGTTGCTGTTTGTTTATATTTTATTTCTAGTTTAATTCTTTTATACATTTTTGAAAAAAATTAAAAAAAGTTTTCAATTGATTACATATTAGATGTATTCGGAATATTCTCTAAAAATTCAAATCAGTTTTCAAGATACCTTTAGGTGGTAGAGCTTGAAATACATTAATTGTAGTTAGATTTCCCTGAAACTTCACATATTTCTGAATTTATAAGCGAGCCATAGAAGACAGTAAATGCTGATTGTACTTCAATATTGTAAACTTTTAGTACATGATATAAGAACAAATCCCTTATATTAAGATATGCAAAATATATAGTTCGACATTTCAATAATTGTTTCACAAAGTTTTGATAATAAACATCCTTCCATTATTATTGGATTGTCCGGAAAATTCGTGCCGATTTTCGGTAGGTAGTGAGAGAGACCTGACTGAATCTATCACAATTATTGAAAACAAGTGACGTATGTATACATTCTAAAAGAGATAGCTCCAACCATATTTGGAAAAAAAATTTAGTTACTATTCGTTAATTTTTATCAGTTTTGTACGGCTTAAAATATTGTGGCGAATAAAGTGCATTATAGGCATTTCATGTTTTTCTTTTTCCGAAAGGGCAAAAATGCCAGGCAAGCGGCAAATAAGATATGCTCTCTTTATGGCGAGGATGCTGGATGAAGGATTTCCCTTAATAGGAAAAATTTCGACTCTTAGGTTGATCAAAACCCATTTGGACAAATTTTTTTTTACCTAGAAATCTGAAAGATTCTGGAGCTACACAATTCTCAAGCTACACGAAAAATGGAAAAAAGTTGTGGAGCAGAATGGTACCTATATAATTTAATAAATGTAAATCAATATTTAAATGAGTTGTATTTCAATTGTTCTAAAATATCGGCACGAACATTCCGGACAACCCAATTATTGAGAATCTGGATTATAATTCCGAATGGAACCGAAAAAAATAAGACTTAGTGACTCCATTAATTTTTGTCATTGTTACTCGTTGCCAGATAAATGAGGTTTTATCCCAAACAATCCATTTTCTCTTCCTCCTATGTATTAGAAAATACTTTTATTTGTTTTCGCATGAGTCTTAGATAAGTATACGCACCTTCTGTATGTTGTTTCTCTACTTCTCTTTCTCTTTTAGCTTTCTTCCTTCTGTAAATACATCAAATCTGTATATTTTACTCTAATGGCCAAGTGTATGATCATTTTGTAATGTAGCTGACTTCAGTTATCCATAATCATTTGAATGCAATAATTCTTTATAGATAATAATGACTTCATGGTCATTATTATCCAGAATGACTTCATCCATATGTAAGATAATGACTTCATCCATGTATAAATGATCTTAGAGTTTTCGATTCATTTAAACATAAATTAAAAGCACTTTATCATATACCTATAATTTTTTAGAGTTTGGTATGAATTGTGACAAATATTATCAATGATAATTTTCCGTTGACAAAACTAAAAGTCAGAATTTATATTAGAATTGATTTAATAAACTCAGAAAGTACAAGTTCTTTATCTTTAAATTTAGTTTAAAAAAATTTGACACTAAAATAATTGAAGTTTACCCATTAAAAGTACAAGACGTGTCAAAATTTATGTGTTTCTTAAACTATAACCATTTTGTGTTTTTTACATAAATGAAACTAATTTTATTAAAAGCATCTATTAAAAAATTATTTAGCATATTTTACTATCATTTAATTTTTTTTTAAAAATGCATGATATTGACATTACTAGATTTTTGGTTAAGTAAATACAGAAACATCATACACATTATGATAAATTCTATGTTGATTTATGAACATTATCCTTTACTATTTATTTTATAGCATAAAAATTTGATAAAATATTGTCCAATTACAAATAAATTTCTCAATCTAATACCAGAGATAAAAATGATAATTTTTTCCTAAACTTAAGAATTCTAAGCGATTTTTAATTGCTCAACAAATATTTACGAAATTCATGTATAATGCGATATGAAAGCTTTTGTTCTTCCAAGCCAACAAATATGAAAAGTGTTAATCCCGTAAACTTAAAGCATTTTATTAAGAAATTAATTCATTTCTGTAGCATACACGAGTTTCTCTTGAAGATCACTTTAGAAATGCAAACACGCACAATTTTTCTGATAAGAGAATAGCTAATTTCGCTTATCATTGCTTTTTCAATAGACTAAACTCATTAACATGCCCGGTCGATATAATGAATTCATTAATTGAATTCTGATGAAAAATAAAAAAGTGAGAGGGCAAATTTTATTTTGAAGAAAGATAATGGAAAATCGTGTCCTTTAATTAATATTTTAAATAATATTCTATTTTATTAATTTAGTTATCTATGGCCTTGCATAAGTTTTGAGATAAAATATATCTACAAAATTAGGATAACACTACATAAATTTTTATTATTTTTGAGTACACAAATACAATATATTTGACATTAAGCCATTAAGTCTTATTCTTGTTTTTCAAAACTTAAGAACAGTAATGTAGCAGTGGGAATTATAATATTCAGTGCTATATACATTCGCCAATATACTTCTTGTCTACGGACTATTCAAAATTACAGCGTGTGCCGACTGTAACTTTGTCTGCACACACTGTGAAAAACGTTTTGAGTCGAATTTTTAAAAAAAATGTGCATTTAGACAATCGTGTCTATTTATTAGACAAAATAACCCCAATTCTACAGGCCGAGATACTCTGGATTTTTAATTTTACTGACTGATTATTCTTAAACAAAATGTATTTATTATTTTGTTTAAAAGAATATATAAATAAAATTTACAAATGAGCTGTATATCCCATTGAATAATCTTCCTGTTCTTAAATTTTTAATTACCTTTAAATTCTTATTATTTTGTTATATATATAAGCTCTTCTTATAGTTTTCATATAAAAAAATTCTTTTCATTCAACTTAATTATTATATATACATATAAATGATTAAAGGTTTTTATTTATTGTGATGTTTCATCACCGGATTTTGCTCTATCGAGATTCGATTGAAGATTGCTATCTATAAAATTGACACGTAAGAAACTTTAGAAACCTAGCCGCAGATCCGTCGTGTTCATTAATGGGGACTGGGGCACGTAAAATATGCCGTGGTCACAATGTCCTCCATATTCCCTTTCCAAATTAACACCTTTGGGGGTGATTGAAGAACTGTCGGAATTGAAAGTCAGTTAAATAAAAAATCATCATGTTAAATAAAGACGTTAGAAGTGCTTAAGATTTATTGACAATTTTTTCTCAAGATACTCCTTGATTTAATAGATCAAAATGTAATGAAAGAGATGATTAATCTGATCGTGCTCTGCCCGCAATGTACCCGCAACCGTTTAAAAAAAGCAGAGAATTTTGTTTTCACATATAAATATTACTCTTTTTATTAGTCCTCAATGAGTATGCCTTTAGGTTTTGAATAAGGTCTTGAGTAAAAATTTGCCTATAATTATAACGCCAGCCAAAATCGAAAAACAATGAATGTACGTTATGTTGAAACTCTAAGAATTTCATTCATAAATGATTTTTACTAAAGTGTTTTTAACTAGAAATATATCATCTTCCAAATGCAATGTTTCATAAAAACAAAAATGAACTTTCAAATAACAGTTTCTGTTATTATCAGTATCGCACTTTTCTTCACATAGTTAAACTACAACGTACGTCCAATATCGAAACTATCGAGGAATCTCATAGTCAGTACTATCTGGATTGGGATAATCCATTTTATGTACCAGACAAACGCATTAACTAAAACAGCATCTAAATTTTAATGTTATTGAGAAAATTTTAATTAACTGAATATAAAATTCATTAATTTTTTTCTTAAATGAGAATATTCATGATTTAGATTTCAAGATAGAGTTAAATAGTTTAGTCTTTTGAAAAAACATTCTGAGTTTTAATTAAAGAAAATGAACGCATGGAAAAAGTTTTTCTTAGAAAAAAAGTATTTATCATTGATTTTTTTTATGATTTCATCAATTGAATTAAGATATATAGCAAAGTTAGATAATTTTAGCCCAACTTTTTAAAATTTGAAAGGGGTTTTCTAAATGCCTATGAGTATAATCAATTCCTTTTTATAATCATAAGAAAATTTTGCCTCATTGTATTAAACAAACTAAAATTTTATGATTTTAGTATCATGAAGCTTTAGTTACTTTAGAAGCTGAGTGATAAAACACACAATTACTATAATTTCTTATATTTACCATGAGAATTATTAAAGAGAATTTCACAAGTGTTTATTTAAGATGCAATAAATCGATATCCTATTTGAACTAAATTTATTTTTATAAAAACTCTAAGAAGGCTTTTTTATTTCTTTATTTAAGTATTTATTTTATTTATAAACTATTTATTTTATAAAACAAAGGGATAATGAAGAATCCTTTTATCAAAGATCACGAAAACATTTCCTTGTATTTTTGTACTAAAAAAGATGCTCAGAGCTTTAAAATCAAATGATGAATGAAATAAGCTTCATTGGAAAAAATAAAGCAAGTTAGAACTAAGCATTTGTACTTGCTAACTTTTTAATACTTTTAAAAGCATTTGGCCTGTCAATTGCTTTAAGACACCCTCATGCATTTGGCACGGATACAACTTAAACTTGAAATGGAGGAAGCATTTTCCGGAAAACAAAATAGGAAAACATTTTCCTGGATAAAAAAAATACATGACAAGAATATGTTGAGTCTGATAAATGAAAATTGTAAGCCAAAAATTTTAGCTTTTGTTTAAACATATAAAATGTTTTAAATGTATCAGTTTTAAATGCGAATAGTATTAACAACTATTGCGACTTGTATAAAAAAGGATGTTATGATTTTTTCATTTATAACTATGTAATGAACAACTTTTCTTTAAAACAAATATTAAGGGGTAGTTAAAAAGAAGACTTTGACAATTTCGATGTTAGGAATATGCAAATTTTGCCTGTGACGTGGAAAATTACGTCTTTCTGATAGAGAATGAAAGGTGAACTGCATCATTACTTCTAGAGAAGTAGATTTAAATAACTGTCACGTATTGAGTTGATTGTTTCATAATTATGAATACAATCTCTCAACAACAGGACTTAGATAAAATGACAGTCTGGAAGGTAGTTAAATGCAAGTTAAAATCAATTTGTTGCAGAAGAACCAATCGGGGTTTCTCAAAGTGTCTTTTCTAGAATATATTGTCTGCATTGAGGAACTGAAAAATACACCAAAATTTGGGATAATATCATATATGTCTACAATAACACAAAATGGGATCAGTATTTAATAGTAATGGTCAGAAGAATCCGTAATATGAGTGATACCTAATTACAACATCAGCTGACAGTGGTTTCATTCAAATTGTTCGAAATTAATTCTATCTTGTGGATTTGTATCTTTAAAAGCCCATGATTTTTGTTTCGGTGATTGGGACTATCATGATGTTTCTAGAAAATGGACATAGGAACAACTTAGATGGATACGAATTGAATGAAACACTATGTTCTTTATGGACGAATCTTGCTATAGTCTACAAGCAGATAATAAAAGATTTACTTGATGGATATTACTAGGAAAGGATTTAAAATTCAGAATAATACTCCATCTGTGCTATAAAGTGATGGTTTGGGCTGGAATTTCGATTACTGTCCCACTCCGAACTCTGCATTATCAGGAATATTAAGAACTAAGAAATATCAAAATGAATCCTGTTGTGATTATTCACACTGTAGGAATCGGGGATAAATTTATTCACAAGGATGTCACTAGATTAGACCATTTTCAGTTGTAGACAAATTTCCTTAAGAAGAAAGAATCCTTGAAATGGACTAGTATGCAAATTCCCCTGTTAAAAACCCGATAAAATATATTTCAAACAGTCCAATAAAAAGATCATTTATAATTCAAAGAAATGATTCTGCATTTAAAAACTAACTTTGAAAGGAATTGAAGAGAATACCATAGTTAGTTTCTCTTTGATTCTTTATCTGATAGATATCAGAGAAGGAATTAATGTAAAATGTTTTTCCTAATCTATTTAACATTGTTTTCCTTTAGGAAAAATATTTCACAGAATCTCATATTTATCCAAGATATGGTATTTTCAATTTATTTGTATCATATACACGAATTGTTTTTTTACTAATAAACAGTGTCAATTTTTATTGTTCTATATATATTACATCGTTTTTTTTTCTTTCTTCACATTTTATAACATTTATGCGTCACATATTAGTATCCACATTCGATATCATAATATATCCTAATATTCTTGAAAACGTATAATCAAAGCAAACAAAATGTGTTGAAATATTATACGTCAGAAGCTTTGGTAATTGTATAAACATGACGTATAGAGGTGGTTACGACTTAGGTTGAAGAAGACTATCTTGGCCAAACTAAATAATTGAGCAATACCACAACCATAATTAATAGTATTAAATTTTTATAGAGAAATTGGAATATTAATCTGATAAATTCTGTAAATAATTAAACTTGGCTTTTAATTACTTGTCATTCATTGCCAAAATTACTCTGTCTTTAATAAAGGCAAAGATATTTAAATATCGATATATCTGAGAATATAACTTTCCATAATGAAAAGTATTGTTAGAATCATACTCGCGATTATGATAAACTAATTTTTGTCCAAAAATAGCAAAACATCTTTTTGCAAAAAATTGCAAGGTAGAAAACACATCGTGTAAAATTTTAAAACTATAAAGAGGAATCTATAAATCAATATTGGAATTTATTTTTGTACTTTCGAATTTTCGCTTTATATGAGAATGTATTAATTATAAGAATATAATTTAAACATACTCTTCTGTCGCATTGAAATATTTGTATGAATTATTAATGTTCGGATCTTAGTTTATCCAATGCTGAACATTAACTTTTCATATTTCTTGATTGTTTGGTGTAAAACATAGGTAAAACGATTCAAAACATGTAAATTATAATGATATTCAATATAAAATCCTTTGTGGTTAAGTACATCCCTAATAACATCATCAATTTGTAAAAATAGTCTTTTAATGAATAAATAACATATTTGACAATGCAGTTCATTCAATGAAATGAAAAGAAATGTGGAAATTATTCAGAATATTTATGGGTACAAAATATTTGGCTGTATACATTTCAAAGTTGAATTATTTTTATGGCTAACATAGCTTTCCTCATATTCTTTCATTTGCCAACCTTCTCGCCAAGAGTGAGATTCCTGAAAAATAAAAATATATTACTCTCGATTTCTTATTTATTCTTCCCAAGAAAACTAAACTTTATGAACCAGGACTCGTAACAGCTCTTCTCTGTTTAAGTTCTCATGCCATTTCGACAGCTGGCTTGGATAAGAAACGCCCTTTGAATCCACTAATAATGATTTCAGGATCCTTCCGCTTATACTTAATTCAGAATTTTTCTATCTTTAAGAACCACACATGCTGCATTATTTAAGATGGAAAAAAAAAGAGAAAAGTTTTACTCTGAGAGAAATGAAGCGTAAAAAAATAAAGATACTTTTCTCTGAACTAATTCAATAATGCAGAGAAAAACTGGTGGAGTGGTTTGGTAGGTGATGGCGTTTTTGGCACAAGGTCCAGTACCGGACAAGCTATAAAAAAGATGTAGGAAATGTCATAGTAAATCATTTTATACACTTATTTTTATGTTAACAAATATTTTCTAAAACGTGATTCATTCTTTAATTCCACGTCTAATTCTAAAACTGGTACTAACTTGATTAAAAATGATAATTATTAGGAAAAAAATTATTTTGAATTTTCTTGATAATAAGAGGAATTTGTAAGTTCTAATAAAAATATGACGTCATTGATAAATACATTTTTCTCCTTACGAAATGACTAGATATCTATGATTTTAAAGAATTTGAATATGTCAGGAAAAGAAAGTTACCTGTATTTTATATGTTAGAAATTTCCAGCTTATGAAAACCATATACCATAAAGTAATTGTGCAGATAATTTTCATGGTCAATTTCTCATTATTCTAATTAAAAATTTGGAATTCTTTGCGAGAATATACAGGAAGTGAGCTTCCTCAAGATTGTTTTCCCTACCTTGCGTATCAACAGCCTATAATGAAACTAGTAGTACTAAAGATAGTTTTTTTACTATTATTTAAAATTGGTTTCTATACTCACATTAGCACTTAAACAGCAATTTTTTTCAGAAATTTTGCGGTTTTAATAATGTGATAACAGTCAAGATTACATAAATTCAAGTTTAAGATTGGACACAGTACTCTATACCGAAATATTCAGTGAATTTAAGAATATTTTTTATATAATGGTGAGGTACTGAGTGATGACTCATCGCCCACAGCAAGGCTGGAAACTGCTACTCATTTTAGCGTTACCCGGTGGGTATTTATGAACCAATTCACGGAGGCGAGTAGCATTGCCCACGTCACACCACCACAAACCCCACATTATAGGGCCCGCCACATTTATCCATCATCTCAGAAACAACAAAGATACACGCAGAGGGAAAGAAAAAAAGGAAACGCTCCCATTCCCAAGCCAGGATTCGAACCTGGGACAAACAGCCGAGGAGTCAGGAACGCTAACTACTCACCCATTGACCAGTAGTTAAGAATATTAATAGAGAGAGAAATTAAGAGGGATATCTTGTCTTTTCCAAGTCAAAAGCTCTTAATTTTACAAGTTATTATTTAAAAAATTCTATTAATATGAAGAATTGTTCCAAATTCATTGAATGTTAATTGCTTTTGAGAGTTATAAAGGAGGAAAATAAATTGTTTTAATTTATATGAAGAAAAAAAATTCTAAAATTTACGAAGCCACTGTATTAAAACATATAGTTGATGATTTAAAAAAAAGTCTTTATTTCAAAACATATTTTTCTTGTGTAAAATATTTTACACGGGAGGAGAGAATAAGATAAAAATTGGGATTATTGAAATATTATTTATCTCATTTTTGACAGACAAAATATGCGTATGTAAGTAAACTTTAAGTCACATTATTTATGTAACTAATTAATAATACTTGGTAACTAATTAATAATATAATTAATAATATTTGGTAGACCATATGGTTTGCGTTCTATTGCAAATACATTGTAATGGAAGACAGTATTGAGATTTGAGATACACTTCAAACTCCTTTTTTTGCAGCCCAAAGTTTCACAATTCTGAATCATAGTCAAGTCACAAGGTCAAGTCTTGATCTAGTTTCCTCCTGTACACTGTACAGTATTATACGAAGCTAAAAACCTAGAATTTTGCTGATAATTATATGATGTCTATGTCGCTCCTGTAGGATAAACTTTGATTCGACAGTTATAAAATCTTCTGCTTTATTGACACGCGCGAAAAAGTGATTCATTTCCTTACCACAGTAAAACAATCCCATCGTTAATGATAAAGAATAAATCACTTAATCATTTCAAGTTCATTTGAAGATCGCCCACTCTGTCAAGTGGTCAGCGTGCCTGACTGCAGAAAAAGAGGTCCTGGGTTCGATTCCCGGTTCAGGCATGAATGAACATTTTCCTTCCTGTCTTTGTCCTTACCTTGTATGAATGATGCCTACCTTATATAAATGGGTACCTAAGGCATGTGTACTTAAGAAGTCTGACTCCACACCAAATTAAGGCTCAGTTGGAAAAGTGAAGCAGCGCTCCCCATACTGCCAGCCTGGCTAGCACTCGACAAAAAAGAATTATTTGAACAGAATACTTTTTATTAAAACTGATTTTGGAAACATTGCATAAAAAAAATTCGCTTTTTAGTGATTTTACACCAAGAAAATGGTCAAAGTCAGATCTCGTACTAGGACAATTTTTCTTTTTGAAATTAAACTTATTTATAGTACAAATAATTTATGACAAGTACATACTACATAAGAAATTTCTCAAAACAAGTTTAAGCAGAAATATTTGAACATATTTACTATTATTTTGTGGAATTTAAAAAATATTTTTATATATATTTCTTTTAAACTTATGTTAAGACACAATGTGTTTCACAAGATAAATTCCCAAGCAGAAACTGATACAAATGTTTTTGTACTTTATGGAAACCAAAATAGAAAAATAGAATGATATACGATATCTGCCAACATATTTCTCAAACTACATTACTTTCGGTAATTATAGTGGAGTTCCATGGAAGGTTAAGATTAATGAAATATTACTTGAACTCATCATTTTTATTATGAAGGTAGCGAAACAATGTAACAACCAGCTAAATCTGTAAGAAGTCAATAAAAGAGTAATAAAATTTGAAGTAATACTACGTTAGAATTGTATGGAACAGAAAAAAGAATCAATTAGATAATGGGAAAATAAGAAAGAGAAACTCAAATGTTAAACAAAACAAAAGCGGTTTTAGAATCTTAATGTGAGAGTAGTAAAACTTTTAATTAAATTTTTGAAAATCTATGTTCATAAAACATTGTAAAATTTGCAATATAGTGTGTCTTTATAATTAAAGTTTCACTTTGAAAAGGTGATAAAAATATAACTACTGGACCAAATATTTGCAAACTTCGTAATAATTTGATAGTATATACCAAACTGGAAGTCGTTAAAATTTATTTCTTGTGACATATAGTCAAAAGAATCATCATCGGTGAGGAATGATGATTAATTTGTGTAAATAAAAAAATATTATGATATCTGCATAAAATATATTTTTCATTATTTCCAAAGTAAAATTGCTTAAGAATGCAATATTTTATAATTTCTAAGTAAAATTGCTTAAGAATGCAATTTTTTTTATTATTTTCTAAGTGAAATTGATTAGGATTTTATATAATTGCATAAGAATGCAATTATGTAAAATCACAACGGCTTTTAAATGGCTTATGACTAGAGGAAGGAAAATAAAAGCTATCTAAATGTGCTTAGAATGATTTTTTGTAAAATAATTTGATATATTTTTCAAGTATAGAACTCAACATATATAGGCCATCATGATCATCAGATCTCAATTAATGGTATTTCTTTCTATCATCAAATCCACTACCTAATATGCTATTTTGATAGAATTATAAATGTTTTATCAATACATATCTGTAAATTGATATTCATGTGCAAAGAATATTGCACATCAATATCATTCGTTCATGCAACATTACTATCTTTCAAAAAATGGTGGAATACTGAACATGCTGTGTAACAAATTTCAGAAAGGAATAAAAACATTTTAGTATTTATCAAACACATCTTTTTCTGCTCAACATTATATAAAATACTATTTTCCATTGGTTACGACTCTTATAATTTTTGGATTGTATAATCCCACGATTTCTCGTAAAATGTAAGCAAATTAAACAACAGTTTGGATAGTGGTCTGCTTTTTATGGTCATTCAAACATGGAAATTTAACCATAGCAATCGTACATGAATTGAAACACGTATTACATTCTTTTTAATCGTTAAAAATCTATTACTGTACATTCTAATTACTACATAACAATAATTTAAGTAACGTTTTAAAATTCATTTCGTATTTTAACGAAGTATTTATGCTGCATTTCATAAAGTCCTGCTTTAAAACATAATTTAAATTTACCATTTCCTAAGATGAGGAGTTCTTTCTCTTATTTATTTCAATTTTATGCTTCAGTATACATTATGTGCTTGTACTCCTAATTAAACTCGTAACTTTTCTCAAAATTATGCAGAGCGTTTCCATTTTATTAAAATTTCCCTCGCAATCTAAAGAGTTGCTTAAAATTTTAAGTCAACAGACAAATGTTTTATCTGGAAAATACTTTTACAGAAAATAGAACTTTAAAAATTCTCAAAAGAGCATATGTGATATTTTTAAATACAAAAGGTATTTTATAAATTTTAAGTCGTTTTTAGATTGTAAATAATGAAATACCAAAGATGGAATTCAATCTGTGTACATTAGTTAATATGCAAAATACAATTTTTTTAAAATTTTATTCTTAATTATAAATATTTGAATTTAAAGACTAAATAGTTTAATTTCATAATTTTTATCACAAATATATTTGATTTATATTGCATTATAGTTAATGACAATATTATAAATTTTAAATATATTCCTTAAATAAATTAATATTCGTTTGAGATTTTTATAGAAAAACTGAAGTATCTCCAGTTTAAAGAGTCATCAATAAAGACTTCATTAATTTTGACAATTTTCTGTTTTGTTTTTATTTTGGCTGTCTTTCTTTTTATTAAGCTCTATGACATTCAGGCACCATAGAATATAGTTCAAATAAATAGATGCGTCTGTGAATTTTTTCAATATGTTCTATGTTTATGACTTATTTAGAGTGAAACTTAAAATTTTTCCCATATGGTGGGAGAAAATTCCAAAAATTCCGAAGCATAACTTTGCAAGATAAATATGTAGGTTAGATTATGACGGACATTTTTGGTGCTCTATACTAACATGCTTATTGCTCACATTGAAGAAGATGACTAGAGATGATTTTTTTTTATAATTAAACACACATGCCATTGGTACCCGTTTATAGGGTGGGCAACCATTCACACTCCATTCATAGAAAGAAAGGACAAAGGCATGAGAGAGAAAGTGCATCAATGCCTGAACCAGGACTCGAACTCATGACCTTCCTATCTACAGTCAGGCACGCTGACCACTAGACAGGGTAGGTGGCTATAAATATGTATAAAATAGATATTTTGTATTTATTTCTTCTTCTTCAGTAGGATTCATTCCGAGTACGATTTTAAAAGCTGAATTATATAACCGAAATTTTTATTAATTTGCGAGCTGCTTCTTGTAGTATCCAAATTGTAATGACGCCAGGATATTTTTTATAGTTTGTTTGTTGTGTTCACACAAAGGAAACTCAGAAATCTCTCAAGTACACTCTTTAACAAATATTCCTTTATGAGTGAGCACTCTAGCACTGTGGTAGTGGACATACATAGATGCGCTACAGATAAATTTTGGACTGTAGATTTAAAGTTTGGAATACTCACCTATCACCAAGCATCTCGTAATTTTGAATCATGATTAGGGAAGGAGGTCATATCTGATCTGGCAACCTCTTCTCCACATCTATGCAACACCGACAAAAGGACATCGGACGTCACAGATTAATGTAGACACGTTCCCAACCCACGGAGCTTCAGCAATCTAGTGAGGGAAAATGCCCAATCACTGCCAACGGCAAATGATGCTTCGCTTTGCCGATCTTAACAGGAAGAAAAATGACGTTACTAAGTCGCTAGAAATGGAGAGCTTAACGGGTGAAGGTATTTTAACATCTACTGCATAATTTGTCTTCCGGAAGAGATTTCATGGATGCAGGGCCGTATTCACTTGTAGCAACGGAGAAAACCTTGGAAACTGACAATTACCCACAAACAAATGCACGCAGAAGGTAAAAGCACTACATCCCTCTCCCGTTATTCAATATTGGTTGGGAGGAAACCGTTACCTTATGCTTCAAAGAGCGATGCCTTATCACTAGAGCACAGTGAACTTTTATATAAGAGAGAGTTCTACTATTCTTATATATGTTATTCACTATAGATAGGATTTTACACCTAATTATTCACTCCTGATAATTTTAATTATATTTCATAAAGAGCCTTAATACGCAAATGGCCATTAAAATTGCTACACCAGGAAGAAATGCAGATAACAAAATGATATTTATTGGACAAATATATTATACTAGAAATAACAAGTGATTAAATTTTCAAAAAATTTGGCTGGATAGATCCTGAGAAATAAGTACCCAGAACAACCACCTCTGGCAGTAATAACAGCAGTTATACGCCTGGGCATTGAGTCAAACAGAAATTGGATTGCATGTACAGGTACAGATGCCCATGCAGTTTCAACACGATGCCACAGTTCATCAACCGTAGTGACTGGCGTTTGGTGACGAGCCAGTCGCTCGGCAACCATTGACCAGACGTTTTCGATTGGTGAAAGATCTAAAGAACGTGCTGGCCAGGGCAACAGCCGAACATGTTCCGTATCAAGGAAGGTCCGTACAATACCGGCAACATGCGGTCGGGCATTATCCTGCTGAAACATAGGGTTTAGCAGGGCTCGAATAATGGGTAGAGCCACGGGTCGTAACACACCAGAAATGTAACGTGCACTGTTCAAAGCACCGTCAATGCGAACAAGAGGTAACCGAGACGTGTATCCAATGGCACCCCATACCATCACGCCAGGTCATGGGCCAGTATGACGATGACGAATGCACGCTGCCAGTGTGCGTTCACCACGATGCCGCCAAACACGGATGCGACCGTCATGATGCTGTACACAGAACCTGGATTCATCTGAAAAGATGACGACTCGCAATTCGTGCGCCCAGGTTCGTCGTTGATCACACAATTGAAGGCACTCTTGTCTATGACGCAGCGTCAAGGGAAGCCGCAGCCATGGTCTCCGAGCTGAGAGTCCATGCTGCTGCAAACGTCATCGAACTGTTCGTGCAGACACTTGTTGTCTTCCAAAAGACCCCGTTTCTTGACTCACGGCTCGTGACGTGGTTGTACGATCCATTACGGCCATGCGGATAATATGCCTGTCTTCTCGGCTGCTAGTGATAGGTGGCCGTTGAGATCCCGCATGGTGTTCCGTATTACCTTCCTGAACCCATCGATTCCATATTCTGCTAACAGTCATTGGATCTCGACCGACGCGATCAGCAATACTGCGATAATATAAACCGCAATCCCGGTACGCTACAATTCGACCTTTATCAAAGCCAGAAACGTGCTGATACGCATTTCTCCTTCTTACACGAGGCATCACAACAGCTTTTCACCAGGCAACAACGTTCAAATGCAATTTG
Organism: Latrodectus geometricus; assembly: GCA_026290005.1. NCBI lineage: Eukaryota > Metazoa > Arthropoda > Arachnida > Araneae > Theridiidae > Latrodectus > Latrodectus geometricus. Next base: position 208,496 of record JAPDSC010001296.1, read on the forward strand.
TGTATGAGGAACCGGCTGAACAATTTCCTCATTTAAACACAATGTAGGTGTCGCTACTGGCACCTGCTTTGTCTGAATGCGCTGAAAAGCTAATCATTTGCATATCACAGCACCTTCTTCCTTTCTTATAAATTTCACGTCTGTAGCATGTCGCCTTCTTGGTGTAGCAATTTTAATGGTAAGTAGTGTAGTTTCGAAAAAATAACATCTTACGCGCCAAATTTTTAGGAATGAAATTATTTCTTAGTGATAAATACCTTACATAAAATGAGTTACGGAATTTATGGGAATGTGTTTTATTTCTGTAAAAACATCTAATTATATTTTTTATAAAGATTATTCTTTCAGGTTGAATTTAAAAACAGTCTTGGTTTTTAAAAAAACTTGGTTTCCGTAAAGAATAAAACCATAAGCAAGCTATGAGAATAATCCATCTCTTATTGTGTCAATCAGGCATGCCTATTTTTTTGAGTTGGAATGAATTTTGACCTTTTCATAGCTATTTGTTGCAAATACGATGCTAACCAATAATAATAATGGATAATTTTCTTTTTTTAACTCAAATGCTTTATATATATATTGCATTATGTATTCTTTATTATTGAGTGATATTTATTATCATTTATTTCCCAATCAAGCAGGTTATTTTTTGTTATTGTTTTATTATTGTAAAAGAAATAATGTTATTTCTTTGAGGATAGGTCACTGCCAGAAACAAAGCTGACAGCCAGAGGATTTTATATTTTACTTATGGAGCTTTCATGAAGTTGTTTCTTTAACTCAATCAATGTGCTTAGCGTCTGATATTTTCATGCAGACATAACTTATAATCGAGAGTTACGACATGCGTCTATATGGATATTGAACTACTTCTGATAGTGTCTAAAAATTAAAAAAAAATATTATCTAGGGAAAAAACAGAAATAATTGAACCGATAGGGAAAATCATTGGCTTTTTTCCTTAGAGTGTCTTTAAGTGTGTAACCAGTATGCTATTACTTTTAAATTATTATGCTATTTTGTTATAGGTTTTCAACCATTTATTTGTGTCTACTGGAATCACTAAAAACCGCCAACCATCTCCAAATTTTGAGCCACATTCTAGTAACATGGTTGACATCTCAGCTAAACCTTTTCAACACGCTACATTATATCGGATAAAATAATCATTTAATTTAGAAATTTAGCAAATAAAAGTTTAATTTTTATTTATGACACTTGGTGAAACTAAGCTCACTCGTCAGTAGACAGGACAAATAAAGTCAGAAACATCGTCTTTCGTTTTTGAACAGAGCACTTCCTGCGGGGGACATTGGAACCAGACATATTTTACGTGTCCCAGTCACCATTAGTGAACATGACGGAGCTTCGGATATACCGGGATTCGAACTCACTACCTTTCGTAAACGAGAACGACGGCCTAACTAAACATACCACCGTGGACCTCGTTTAATTTATTTATAAGTGATAAATTGATTCTCTGTTTGAGTCTCCACTTCTTTAAGAACATATATTTTTTATTTGTGAAATTAAACTCCTGAATATCATAAATATCATAAAAGAAAAATTTATGTTGTTAAGTACAATATTATAAAATTACAGAATTAAAGTTTGGCAATGTTAATACATTTAAAATTGACAAAGAATATGCTGTTAGAAAAATATTATATTTCAAATTATACATTAATCACAAATAAGGTATTTCAAACTGGATATTATAATTAAATTAAAATTTTAGATCACAGATTTAATTCTGAAAATTTTAAAGATAATAATATTAACCATGATAATTTAGAATTCCTACTAATACTTGTTAGAAACATCGCTTTGTTTCTATTATAACAGCTACAAAAATTTATATAAGTGGTTATAAAGTACAATAACTCACATAAAGTCTCTGCCGGTTCCCACAAAACATCAATTAATTAAATTTTTGACTTATTCAAAATTATTTAATATTCTAAGCAATTAAAACGTGTTCCCTTTTAGTAACAAGCATTGAGAGAAATATTTCCTCTTCGCTGAGTCTTCAACAGTGAGTTAAGGTAATTAGGAAAATTTGTTACATATAATAAAGAAAATTATAACCATACTCAACCTTAATTTATCATTTGCGTTAACTTTCATATCATATTAATATAATTATATAATGTTACCTTTCAAATTTGTGAAATAACAGATGGGTCGAATTGGGAATACGATTTGTAGTGCAAAGTCGAATACAATTTTCCTGATAAGGTAGAGATTTTGTCTGCAAGTAAAAAATACGCTTTATTAACCATATTAAATATGCAAAATTAAATTTAAATTAATTAATTTAATTTAAATAAATTAATTTAATTAATTAAAATTTAATTTTACATTTAAATAAAAAAATAAATTTAATTTAAATAAATTAATTTAATTAATTTAAATTTAATTTTACATTTAAATAAAAAAAATAAATTTAATTTAAATAAATTAATTTAATTGAAATTATTATTATTATTTTGATGCTTTGATAATGTCTTTGACTTAACTCTTTATTTTTTAAAAGAAGATATTTTGATAAAATTGCTGGAAAAAGTTATTTTTATTTCAGCATTTTTAAGAAGATAAATCAACTCATAATTACATTACAGTCATGTTTTCACAAACACTACATAAACATAATCAAGCAATAAAGATTTTTTTAGTGTCGAACTTACCAACACGATAACCTTCAGTTCATTCAAAAATTATAAAAAAATGCAGACTTTGACCAGAAATATTGATTAAGCAAAAGTTGTAAACTATAAAATCGAATATTATTTAGAATGATACTCATTGATATGAGTATAATTTTGCATAATCTTTTAGTAACTTAATTTTTATAGCAATACGCTAATAGTTTATAGTAAAAATGAAATCATATCGAATTTATATCATATTTTGAAATAAATAAATGTATTTTATGAGTTATAATTTCATTATTTTATTTAATCAATAGTTCTCATAAATTCCTTTTTTTAAGAACTATATGTTTTCTGAAATAGCAACAAAATCCATTTTTTACCGAGAGTAAATACCATACATAACGGATTTTGAAGTACAGAAGTAAACGGTCCATGTCCCTGAAATGGCGAAATTTTGTTCCATTTTTCATCATTCATAAAATTACCTCTTTTTTACTTCCAGTACAAATCACTACATATTTTTCACTAATGTTCCTCCTTTTTTTTCTGTTTATCAAAATGGATGATTTCTTGGTTAATAGAAAGACTTCAGATTATGAAGTTCCTAGACCTGAAAGGTATTTCTTGGTTTCTGTTCTCACAAAATATCTCACATTAAGAATGATTCCTATTTAAGCTAATGGTTTTGTATAAATATTCTTTTGCACTGAGAGGAAACGTGAGCTTAGAGGAAATGAAGTATCTGACAGATGATATCTATCAGAGATTCTGGAACGATGTTTTCAAAGTGTGTGTCACGACTCATTAGTTAGTCACAGACTAAATTAATGGTATAATTGCGAATAGATCATATCTACCGACGAAATTTATTTAAAAAATGAAATTTACATCACTTGAACAATTAAGTGTTATCTGAGTGATTGAAATTATATTATTTAACTGTATTTTAATTTCATTATTTAAGTCTTTTAGAGTTGAATATATATTCTTTTGTTTTTTATTTAAAGTATTTTTCTTAATATGTAATCACTTTGAAACAAAATTTCTAATACCATATCCAATAATATTAATGTGCAATACAATTTCATGCTTTTGATTCCTGTTTGTCAATTAATAATAGTTTGGGGAAAAAGAAATCCATTATTTTTTGCGTGGACTTTAACTTCTTTCCGATTCCGCTTTGTAAAAAAGTTTAAAACAGTTTTCATGTAGATTTTTAGGCCTTGCACGAAGCTACGACTGCTGACATGCGGTCAATTTCGATCATTTTTGATATTTTATAGACATTCTTGAAGATCCTATATCTATGCGAGGTGCATCTTTAACACCAAAAATGCGCGAATGAAATCGACGAAACCATAATTGTACGTAGCTGGTTGTTACAGTCTAATATAGGACGATAAACATCTTTCACGATTTTAGCTACCTGGTTAGCATTTTCGCCATGATAAACGAAAAACTAAATTGTATAGAATCTTCTGTTTGTTGTCTTCCATTTTTAAAACCTTGTACTCATAACTGAATTCATCAAACAAAAAACCGCAAGAGAATATTTTAGTGTCAAACGTCACCTTTCTAAAGAGCACAAATCTGAAATTGTTTGATAGATACCTCACGAGATATCGATCACGTCTACCGAAAAAATAATGGATTACTTTTTTCCCAAACTAATAATTATGTCTAAAATTATACAACTATAATCTTAATAACTGATATGTTTGACAAATTTGTAATCATATAATATATAATCATAGGAAAATACATCATCAACTAATTTAATTGCTAAATACATAAACTACTACATGCAAAAATGTTTAAAGTTTGTAAACTAATTATCTATGCTTTTTTATTTGATTAGATTACCAGAATTAATAACATCATTTAGAATTAAAGTTATATATCACAAAATTTTGTAATTCTTTGACAGAAGTAACGAAAACTTCGAAGACTACTGCGTGCAATGTTCTTTAGGTTTTCATTGGTCGAATGAATGGCCTTGATCATTGTTTTAATATTAATAGATATGTTTTTTTCTCTTGTGTTCTACATATAAGTTTGCCAGAGTGAGTGCTTGGGAGTTTTCCAGATTTCTCGCTTATGATAGGTAAATCCATTATTTATGAACAATTTTTTTAGAAAGCAATGATAAGTTGGATTTACAAATAATTTATGACAGCCTCTTGCTATCGAGATATCCGCTACAGAGTATGTAATTACGATTCCATAATTAAATCAGTAAAAAATCATAATCAGAAAACGAAGATTTACGTATGAATATTCAAAATTACTGATCGTAACTGTCCTTGAGCTTTTCGCAGAATGAAAGTGTTTCTTAAGAATATAAAGAATTGAAAAATAATCAGCTCTAAAATGTACATATAATTGCTTGCTTTAGAATTACCAGGAAGAATTTATTAACAGTGTCTAAAATAGCACAAAATGAGCAAAAGCTAAATTAAAGTTTTGAATTCAGTTGATAATTTCATTTGAAATCTCTCTAAAATCAATAAACGCATTATTTTGACACAGAATTCAATAGACTGCCTAAGCAATATTAATAAGGCCTTCTCATTCGTTAGCCAATTTTGAACTTATATCCCAGCAAACTTTTATTTCTAATTGATAGAGCATAAAAGTTAGCGAAAGCATATCTAATTCAAATATTTAATTTATAAAATTAACTGAACTTTAAGGGTTGAGTTATTAACTCTGGATAAATTTCACATTTCTTACATTTTTCCCAATAGTTTTTTATTATTATTCTAGTTGAACCTAAATACATAAAAAAAATGTATGTAATAGTTTTGATTTCCAAAATATTGTTTTAATAAAAAAACTCTATCAGAAGAAAACTAATAAGCATAATTGTAAGTAATTTGATTCTTTCTAATTTTTTCGCAAAATTTACGTCTTTTTCAAAAATAGTTTTTAAAAATAATATATGAACAAAATTGAGTGCAAACATTTCATTAAACTATAACAGAAATAACTAGCAAAAATATAATCCAAGTATAACTAAATATGTTCTAATCAAGAAACATCAGAAAAAGAGAAAACATGTTTTAATTTAATAAGTAATTGCAAACCTATGTTACTTACTCTCGGGTATTTTGAAAAGCTTTATTAGAATTGTTGTGTTTCATAAAAATTATTTTGTGGCATCTTTCCAAATTAGAAAATCATCATTAAAACCTTTAAGATACAGTATGTTTAAAGGAAAATTGAAATTCTGTTTCGAGACAACTTTTTTAGTCTTTTTCATCATTAATTCTTATAAAAAACTAATCTTGTGATTATTTTGAGCTATGACTTGCTCATTGGATTCAAGAAGTATAATTGCTTGGAATTTATTCAATCAATATATTTAAAATGTACTGAAATTATTTCCTTCATTACTGTTCTAATTTAACTTGAGAAGAGCGAAGAGCATATATATTTATATAATATATATATAAAGTACTACAAACTAATTTATTTCAAACAACAAATCACAACTGGTATTTTTTGTACAAATTGATATTTAGAATGTGTGTGTGCGATTAATTTTGAAATTGATTAATAGTGAATCTGGGTTCGAATCCTGAAAAAGAACATGAATGTCGATTGGAATTCCACTTTCTATAACCAAGTTTACTTGTCATGTTTCATCAGAATATTATCCAAAATCACTCCTAACAGCCTATTGTGTATTTCAGAAATATTAGTGTTCAAAATATACAATTATAAAAGAAAATGTTTAAAGTGCTTAAAGTTACTAACTTTAAGCACTTTAAACATTTCAGTTATTTTTTGGAAAAGTTATTTTTCATATCAAAACGCTATTTTTCTCTCGCGCATATCATTAAAAAGTTTGCTTATAACTTTCTTTATTTTATCCTTTATTTTTCTTTATTTTATCCTTTATTTTTCTTTTCTTTATTTTATCTTTCGAAACTATTATCTGAAATATCTTCCAGTGACATATTTTTAAAGTATTTATTGAAAGTTTTTATAAGTATTTATTGAGTAAAGCTCCAAAATCCATTTTATTTTATGTCCTTTCCGTTATTTGATTTTATTATCTTCTTTTAATGGTATAACTGCTTTTATAAAGCCATAATTTATTACAAAATATATATTCCTCTTTCTCCAGTACTTTGTTTACGTTTTATTTTTAAATTTATTTAATTTTTTTATATTTTCAAAAACACATTCTACAGGGCTTTTTAAGAAAGCAACGTTTAAGTTTTCATCAAATACGATTGGAAAACTTAACATCCTTTTTTATTCATGGAAAACTTAACATCCAATTTATTCTCCATGTCATTTTTATTATAAGATGTGGTTTTTAAAAATATGGTATAATTTAAGGATTGATTTCCGTCATTATGAACAGTTTTATTTATAGTTATAATAAGTATGAGATAATACTGGTAGTACTATAGCAGTTGCGCATACAATTTATGATGGGCTCACGGTATATTAGTAAAGCATCGTTCTTCAGAGCAAAAGATTCTGGGTTCAATCACAATTACTGTTGATCAATATGAAATAAATGTTTTGCTTCTGCATACTTGGGAGTTTTCGGGTTTTCTCCTTTGGAACATTTGAATACGACCCCAACCTATGAAAAATTTTCATGAATGACGATTACAAGCTGGACGTTGAATGTCTTACAATAGGATGAAGCCACCTACGAAACTGTGTCAAAATTTAGAATTAGTAATATACTATCGCTTTTATGAACAAGCGAATGTATTAAATACTATTTTAGAATAAAATGATTCCTAAATTATAAAAATAAATTCAATACTGGCTCATTTAAAATAAAAAACAACATGTGTCTAATTCAATTTATAGAAATATTTTTAAATTTGTTGAAGAATTTATCTAAAAATTTACATCTGAATTACAATAATATTTTTTAAAAAATGCATATTGATCTTATTTGCAAAAACATTACTTTCAAGCATATAAATTTTATGCAAGAGTTTATAAGGAAAGAGGACGAAATTTTTTGATGTGATAATCTAGTAAATAAACAATTTAGCAATATTATGAACGTGAAATTTAACCTATTTCATTTGGATTGATGTGTAAATATCAAGTAAATTTAACGCATATAATATGTATCGCCTAAGAATACATTCAGTGCTCAGAAAGTTTGAAAAGCTGTTAAGATTAATTCATTTCTAACAGGGTTAATTATGTAAATTAACTCGTTAAATCAGACAGCACTTGTAATGAGGGTGAACAAGTGATCTAAGAGAGAGTTCCTTTTGGTAAACTTATTCGAACAACTGCTATTTATTCTACCGCCCCTGGCCAATTAGATGAATGAGAAGGAAATAAACGGATGCTCAGAAAGATGTCCAGATGCCACTCCTCATGACAAAAGGCATGATCTCATGACATAATTAGCTAATCATGATTTAGACATGTGTTATAAATATAAAAACAAGCAAAGTTCATAAACAAGCTAGAAAGTCAAATCAGATTGTATAAATTTATTGCTCTTTGTCTGGTTATGTTTGCATTTGTAAATTTCAAATTATTAAAAAGTTCTATTTTTATTATTGTAAAATTTTGAAAATTTCCATGGTCTTCAAAACAGATATTTCTTGATTCAAAATTAACTGAAATACATAATCTTGTAAGAAATTAATAAAATTGATTAAATTTTTCTTGCGGGATTGATTGATAATAAAATGTTAAATAAAATTTTTTAGCTTTAATATATTAATTGAAAAATTCAATTTATATAAGTCACTACAATAGAATAATTCCACTTTTAAATATAAAAATTTCTCAGCATTTTGATAGTTATTGAAATTTTAATTTGAAATCGTACGTGTAAAATCTAATTATACTTAAATATGTAAAACTGAATTGATTATTTTCAAACTGTTAGAAGTTCATGATCTGAGAAAACTATAGATTTGCTCTATGTATAAGATATATAATTAAATAATAATTATTTTTATGTAAAATTTTTACACTATAGATACATAAATTTTTTAAAGTAAAATAATTTTGCTCAACAAAACATTTTTAACGCAAAAAAGAAAAAAATTGAAAACTTTTAAATTTTAAACAGTTAAAAATATATAATTTAAAAATTTAATTAAAGTTTCATATTACCTTTTATTTAAAAATACTTCGAAATAAATTAAGATATTTCGATCTTGAATACGAAATTCAGTTTGAATTACACACACACACACACACAAACACACTGCATAAACTATATACCACTGTAATATGCATTATAGTTATAATTAAAAAATATTTTAAGAATATATTTTGTGATTTCTCATATATATTTTACTTTTTAGATTTTAATTTTTTATTTCTTTCGTGTGCAATTTTTATATTATTATTATGTTTGGAGATAACGTTACTCTAATTTATTTAATGGATTAAATTTATTTTCTCCCTCATATTTTTTCTAGCTACGTTTTGAAAAAAATGATTTTTATTAGAATTTTATTACAAGACTCCCATAAATTTTCCCGATATTTTAAATCTTCTTTACTGTCAATGGCAACCTTAAATTTTTCTAATATTCTGAAACAAAATGAGCAGGATTATACTTATATAACACTATAAAATATATTTATTTCAAAATAAAGCTAACATTTGCAAAGAAACCGAATATCAAACCAAATATGTTTGCTAATATATTATGCATATATTAGGTTGGAGAAAAAGTAATCCATTATTTTTTTGGTAGACGTCTATAGTGATCGATATCTCGAGAGGTATCCATCAAACAATTTCAGATTGATGCTCGTTGGAAAGGTGACATTTGACACTAAAATATCCTCTTGCGGTTTTTTGTTTGATTAATTCAATTACGAGTACAAGGTTTTAAAACTGGAAGACAACAAACAGAAAATTCGATACATTTTTATTTTTCTCTTGTAACGGCCAAAGAGATAGCCGGGTGGCTAAAATTGTGAAAGGTATTTATCGTCCTATATAAGACTGTAACTACCAGTTACGTACAATTTTTGTTTCGTCGATTCCATTCGGATATTTTTGATGTTAGAGATGCACCTCTCATGTGGATACAGCATCGTTGAAAATGTCTATAAAATATCAAAAATGATCGAAGTTAACCGCATGTCAGCAGTCGTAACGCGCAAGACCTAAAAACCTCCATCAAAGCTGTTTTAAACCTTTTTACAAAGTGAATCCGAAAGAAGTTACATAAAGTTCACGTAAAAATAATGGATTTTTTTTCCCCAACCTAATATATTAGCAAATTTCAGGACAATTGCAACTCATTTTGTACCTCGAACGGGTACCAAAGTCATTGTTAAGTTTTATTGTGACTTTTTTATTTCTAAGTATACAAATATTAAACTTTTTTTGCTATTCGAGGTGAAATGGCCACATAAATACCAAAAACGCATATTCGGCATTGTATGGTTTTTGAGTTTCGCAAGGCTAAAAGTGCAACCGTTGAGACCAAAAACATTTGTCATGTTTATCTAAGTGTATTAGACATTCGTAAATATTAAAAATGGTGTTCAAGTTCAGATCGTATAATTTCTATTTCTCTGACTCAAATCAATCAGGAAGACCAACAACATTAGACAACGTCTTACTAAGGACAGAAGTGGAAGCAAATCCATGTCCAACTATTGATTAACTGTCAAACACCCTTGACCAACCTTGGTAGACCATTCTGGAACACTTACAATACTTTGAAAAATAATCAGAGCTGGTACTTAGGTCCTCTTTTATCTGTCTGAAGAGAACAAAGTCAACCGATTCATAGCATGCAACATATCTCTTCAATGGCACTATACAAAAGCATTTTTGATCGTTTGATTACTGGAGACAAAAAATATATGGTAATATATTTTTGTCTATATGGTAATCCAAAACTTAAAAGGCAGTAACCTATTCAAATGAATCCTCACGAAGTACTTTACGCCGCGTTTACATACCAAAAAAGCAGTTCTGTGTCTTTTTTGGATTATTCACGGAATTGATCACTTTGAACAATTGAAACCCGGACAAACTGTGAATGTACACTTTTACTGTGATGAATTGGATCGAGTGAACCAATATTTGATCGAAAAATATCACGCGATTGTTAACAGAAAGGGCGTTATTTTACAACAGAACAGTGCAAAACAGCACTGTGCAAGGTGAATATTGTAAAAGTTAATGAGCTGGATTTGAAAGGTCTACCATACTTGCCCTCGGATTTACATTTTTCCGATCTTAATGGCAAAAAATTTGAAAATTTGGATAATGCCCAAAATGCTATCTAGAGATATTTTACTCAAAAACCGATTGATTTTTACCGATCCGAAATTGAAAAGTTGCTCACTAGATGCCAAAAGATTGTTAATAACGAAGGTGATTATATTATTGATAAAAAGAAAAAGAATTAAATGTTTATTCATTTGGGTTTAATATAAGAATGCGACATTTCTTTCCGATCCCCCTAATGTGTGAGTCCAACCAAAGAAGCATCACTTCAAACAGTGGTAATGACTGATCCATTGAATCTGTTTCACAGATGCATGATAGATGATTCAGGGTTCTAGGATCTCGTCAAATCAAAGAAAGCCTAATATTGATTTGGAGTTTAAACTCATGATAGGATTCGAACTTGCGAACTATTGATCGGAAAGTTAACTTGATGATCATTCGGTTGCCAGATCAGCTCCAGTGTTTAGTGTAAGGTAGGATCTAAGTTCAGCTAGAATTGCGGTTCTGTGCTTTCGTGCATGATGGATATTTGGCTCTTGTCTTAGTATATATTCGTTTATGGCTGAACTTCCTGTTGCCAAGTCATTAATTAGTAATGTTTCTAAAGTATATGAAACATAAAACTCACCTTTAACTATCTGGTCACTTTCGCCTGACTGTGTCATATCTTTACCAATAATTCTAATCTTACACAGCTCTCTTTCGCAGTTATACGCAGTTCTTCAGGGAAATCATGCCTGAAGGTGTTAGTGTTATGAATTTTCCATTTCAGATTTCTTATGGAAGTCTCACAGCACAATTTGTAGTATTGCTTTTGTATTTACTGTTTCGCTTCTGGTCGGTAATGTATTCAAATCGCATAGTTTCTATTTTGCATACTAAATTTATTATCCAATTACGCAACTTCATACTCAAATTTTATATATACTGACGTTGTTTTGAAATTTTTATTATTTTTTTTTCCTGAATTTTTGGTAATTAGTGTAAATATTGTTAACAAAAATATGTTTTACTAATTAATTTGTTTAAATTTAATATTTAAATCGTATTAGAATTATACTTTATGCATAAGTATTCTTATGTATAGCTTTCTATTTTTATATTCGGTTGGGGAAAAAGTAAGCTATTATTTTTTCGGTAGACGTCTGTAGTGATCGATATCTCGTGAGGTATCTATCAAACAATTTCAGATTTATGCTAGTTGGAAAGGTAACATTTGACACTAAAATATCTTCTTGAGGTTTTTTGTTTGATTAATTCAGTTACGAGTACAAGGTTTTAAAAATGGAAGACAGCAAACGGAAAATTCGATACATTTTCGTTTTTCTCTTGTAACGGCCAAAAAGATAGCCAGGTGGCTAAAATTGTGAAAGGTGTTTATCGTCCTATATAAGACTGTAACAACCAGTTACGTACAATTTTTGTTTCGTCGATTCCGTTCGGGTATTTTTGATGTTAGAGATGCACCTCGCATGTGGATACAGCATCGTCGAAAATGTCTATAAAATATCAAAAATGATCGAAGTTAACTGCATGTCAGCTGTCGTAACGCGCAAGACCTAAAAATCTACATGAAAGCTGTTTTAAACCTTTTTACAAAGTGAATCCAAAAGAATTTACATAAAGTTCACGTAAAAATAATGGATTTCTTTTTCCCCAACCTAATAATTAGATTAGTTAGATACTAAACTTTACATACAAGAAACTAGTTTTTAGTACTACGAGTAAATACAATGCGTGATTTATAACGCTTTGGAATATATCCTCTTCTCGCCACATCTTTCGAATATTTGTAAATCATTATTTAAAACAAATGATAATTTAATTATAATCACCACACTAGAGAAGAATTAGCACGTTAATTCAAACAGATTTTATTAATATTCCAATATATGTTGCATCAAAGACTGAAACCCAATCTTTGGTCTCAAAAGTAATGACTTTGTGATAATCTTTAACACTGGTATAATAACGGAATATATATGACTTTTACATGTGCTGTGACAAGTTTAATGACTGTTACAGGATATGGAGCATAATTTATGCAACGAATCATCCCTAAAATATTATTATCCAAGATAATGTTTCTTGATTCTCAAATGATTTGGAATGAAATATTTTTTAACATTATCTTTTTAAAATCGGAATAATGGTCTCGATTTGAAATTTGGTAATATCTGCGTGCCAAAGAGAACTCACCACAGTTTGTTTGGCGCCATTAAATTTTCGCAATAAACATGCTCCTACATCTGTCTTCGACATTTACAGTTATACATTTTATAGAAACTTTTAAAAACAAAAACACATTAAATGGAAAATAAAGTGGTAGCAGCGAAAGACATTTATCTTAAATGACGGCGGTCTTAAATGAGAATATAAACGGAATGGATATTAATGGAAGCAAATTTCTGTTCTTCCCTCCTCTAAAACGAGACTCAGTGAAAGTAACTAAATGCACACAAGGTTGCTTTCATTTGTCCGTATTTTGACGGTTTTACGGTTACTTAGCGCTGAATTCATGGTCAATGTCGAGCTCATTGAGTTATGCATCATTACCACCTTAGCAGTGAATGAAAATATTCATGTATCCGACAATGCTGTTAACGAATTTTGGAGACGGCGCGTTGCTTCCTCGCGTATAAAAAGTATTTAAAATCTTGGAATTAAAAGTAGAGAGAATAGTTAATCAGTTTCTTTTTTCAATTCGAATGAATAAATTGTTCATTTGAAGTCATTCCGTGGGCTTTTAATGAGCTTCTGCATAATGATACAACTATTACTGATAAATGAAAAAAAAAAAAGAAGTAAATGCGTTAGTATTTTAATTCAGCAATTTTTTCCTATTTCCTATGAAATTCCCTTGTTATGAAAATAACTTAGTTCCACTTTCATTGCTTATTTTTTTTAACTTTGTATATTTTTGGATTGATTGTATCAGAAAAATAGCAAATTACACGAATATTCTTATTTCTTACACATCAAGTTCAATCGAATGTAATGAAGCTTATTATTTGTTAATGCTATTACATATAGCTTATTATTTGTTAATGCTATTACATAAAGCTTATTACTTGTTAATAATAAATGGCTCGCCCATCTAGTTCATCACTGTTATAGGAGCAATTGCCTAGGGAGTTCTCTAGCTCTTGTATGCAGTAGGCAGGATCAAACCGCACTTACTCGCTTTCTTAGTGAACACCTTAAGCTCTCTTATGAAGCTCTCTGACGGATCTTAGCAATTTGAAGACTGTACCAAGTGTTTTATGAGGAGGCTTCTTCTGAACACATTCTTGCTTGTCCAGACCTTATTGATAATCCACTTTTAGTTTTGGACTTCTCCACTTTCAGTTTAAGAGTGCATAGTTTCATGGACTTGATTTAGCTCCGCTAATCTCGGAGATGTGCAACAACAGCAGCAACTTGTTAATGAAAAAATGTAGTAAATGAAAAAAATGCTAAATAAATTACAATATATTTTTTAACAATTTCAGGCATTTCTCTTTCTGTCCTGAAGGTAATTCGTCTGTTATGAAATATTTTCTTTTCTTTTTTTGAATATTTTTATTTAAACTTGAGTATTTGGAGATAGTAATTATGAAAATAGTAGCTAGCCTTACCATAACAAGATTTTTATTTCTTATATAACGTGTTATTGAAAGCATGCAAATTTTTAACAAACAATCAACGTGCACACATTAATTTAAACCATATTTATACACTGTGTGTAAGCACTTATCAAATCATAGTTTCAATTTTTACATATAGATGCCTAAGAAATAATAGGAATAATGTGCTATATAGTTAGTGACATTATTTATTATTATGCATGAAAATCATTTGGGCTTAGCCCAAATTCTAAGCAAGTAAAACTAATTGGTTATTCAAACAATTATTACAATGAATTACATACATACAAAAAAAAATGCGTATATGGGGTAAAGTATTTAATCTGAATTCAATGATCACTGAAAGTAAAGAAAAATAAAGTCCATTGTGCACATTAACACCACGCATAACATATGTTGTGATATCAGAACGCATAATAATATGTTGGGAATGACAATGTAATGTAAAAAGTTCCTTTGACTAGATATGGAAACAAATCTTAGAAACGATTCACAGACACACTAATGAAAAATACCTATGATTTTTCTTTGAGTTTTGAGGTCAAAGTTATTTGTTAAAAGAACAATAATCGTAAAAATAACTATTATATTGGTCATGCTTAGAAAATATAACTTAAAATTATATTTCCGACACGTGACGTGAAGTATTTTTGCAAGATACATCATTTCTGATTATAGTATAATATTACTTTCTTGGAATAATATAGCCTTAAATCCAAGCAACTGGTCGATTATACCTTTCATTATAGACCATACATTGCATTTTATTTAATCACGGATCTTACTAAAACTCATCATTATAAAGTAGACTTTATAATCATATTTGAAATATACCATTACCATATACTCTTATTTTTTCTAAGCCTCGAAAACTTTTCTCCCCACGACAATAGTGCAGAAATGCAATTATATCGATATGATCTTTCCTTTAATTTTTTACGCCTATAGTTTCTTTAAAAGAAGACTTTTCAATCAGTTTTCAATTTGGTAGTTTCCTATAATTCCTTTGGATTAAGGATAGTTCCCTGACTTCCGTCAAGTCAACTTTAAGTGTAATTTGAGAATTTTTATATCAAAATGAAGGTTACTAATTAATGGAATTAAAAATCAAAATTATTAAAATTTTTAAAATTAAAAAAAAAACTATTAAATTTGTAGGTTTAATAAATGATTGTGTTTAAGTGAAAATGAATAAAGAATTTTTTGGGAAATAATTAATATTTCCTTTATCTTCCATCACAATAATATCTTAAGAAAAACCCAACTCTGCATTTTATGTGTTGAAAGCTAATCCTAGTTATACTTCATTATCTTAGTTATGCTTCAATTATAATACTAGTTACATTTGGATTTAATCTTACCCATGACATAAAATGTATAGTTCTTATATAGAACATATCAATAAGCTTTTATCATAATTTAAAGAAATGATATTTTAAATTAAAGTATCACTTGAAGATAAATTTAAAAAAAATTTTTTTTTCTGTTTGTCTAAGAATATGATTAAGAAAACATTAAATTATAATTTTCTTCAAACTACAGAATAACTTAAATTTGAAAGTGAACACCAACTTTCATCTACAAAATTTATCCTCTGATATTTCTTTTTGCTTCCATACAAATCAAACTGATATACTTAGAAAAAAATATGTAAATTATGACAATCAAGTAAATAAGTTCTTTGTAGTTATGTATCTCATTTAAAGTTACAACTCTTTTATTATGACAGAGTTGTTTAGTTTCTCAACACAGGGTATGTCAACTGTATTCAAATGAAAGTAAACAATACTTTTGTAATTCCTTAGAAATTAAAATCTTTTCAAGAAAAAACTTTTATTTTTTGTTCTTTGACATAGCGATTGTTATCAACGAGCTTTTTGTTCAAGAATCACGTTTCAAGCCAAGTAAGAAGATGATGTTTGAAGAAGTGTTTGTTTCCTATTTTGCATGTTTTTGCAGTTGGATTAAGTTTTTATTTTTTTCACTATTTTTAATAATTTCTTGAAAATTACAAGAATTGAAAGATAATTTTTATGAAAAAAAATCAAACAAACTTACATTGTGTCTTACTTTCTTTCAGTAATAATTATTTTTAGTATCATTAACGTAAGAATATTGAAATTCGATGTTTAATTTTTTATGTTTAATTGTTTCTTTTTAAAATTCACCACTAAATTCAATTATATTTTCTCATATTTTCTTCTAATTTGTAATAGGATATTGAATCACAAAAGATAATTAAAAGTCTAATTTCTTATGTTTTATAAACTATACATAAAATAATGTAACACAAATTTTAGCAATATATTTAACGAGAAATATCCAAGTTTCATTTATTTTATTCTTTTTTATTGTCTAAGTTTAAAATTTCATGTAAAAGTTTAAGAATTTTTTTAAAGAAAAATCTTTAAAAAGAAAGGACTAAAACAATAATTCATTCGTAGGAAATAATATGATTCTGCATTTATCACACATTTTCATTTTA
Source organism: Latrodectus geometricus (assembly GCA_026290005.1). Classification (NCBI taxonomy): domain Eukaryota; kingdom Metazoa; phylum Arthropoda; class Arachnida; order Araneae; family Theridiidae; genus Latrodectus; species Latrodectus geometricus. The sequence continues at coordinate 225,472 of JAPDSC010001296.1, forward strand.
AAAATGATAAACCATTTATAGATTAACAACGATAAATGTAATAAATGACAAGCTTTCTTAATAGAAACAATTATTTTAAGCTGTATTAACAATGCCCATAAAAACGCCTGAAAAATTTAAACACTTACAATTTTTTTTATTTAACGATAATGAAATAATGAATTTTTTGAAATTCACTTTATTTTATTCCATGTTAATTACAGTAAGTATTTTGTTTATTTAAGCTTACGAAAGTGAAATTATATAATAATTTACTTACAGAAATGCATTTGCAATTTTAATGATGTTAAAAATAAACATTTTGCTCCTTTAAAATATATAAATGAATTTAATGATGATATACCTATAGCAGTTTCTATGTAATTTATAGTTTTAAATTTTATTTCACGTTATGGAAAATAAATACTTCCATTTATTTAATGTACGTCAAAGGAATATGCAATTATCCTATCGTATTTGAATATTATCTTTGGGAATATTACTCAGTTGGAACTATAGTTCTGTATCGGTAGTTTCCTAGTACAAGATATGCGAACAACAGTTACATTGTTAATAATTAAATGATATGTAGACGCGCGCGTCTTGCAACAATTAATTGAATTGAACTATGCACGCGGCTATTCATGAACATCTGCCGGATATTCGTCATCGCTCTGAATCGATCACGTGTAGAGTCGAATGATTCCAGCTAAAGCTGAGATGGATAAGTTTTCGTTCTATAGTCACATTGTTTAACATCGCATATATGTGATGCACATGCATTGAGAACAGAATTTAGATTTCTCCTATATGGTGAAGGTGATACATAATGTGACAATGTATGATAGGTATTTGTACTAGGAGCTATTCAATGTACAGTACTTGTAAGATCATTTTGTACTCAAAGCTTATTTTTCTATTTTTTAACATAGAAAGTAGAATAAGAAGAAAAAGACAATATTAAAGAAATAAAAAATTTTCTGACTAGAATTCTTTTATTTATTGAAAAGGAAAATTCTATGAATGTATGTGAATTTTCATTTGACTCAGTTAAATTATTTTGACATGCTTAAATTATTTTTCGCCACTAGAGAAAATTTGACGAAATAATATAGTACTCCACTCCGTGAATTATTTACATGCAATTTGTAAAATACACTTTCCATTATTAAAGATTTAGAAACTGAAAACTATGCTACGAATAAGTATCGAGTCAAAACTGTTTTGAAACTTTCTGAGCATTTCCTGGGCCATTATATCAATTAAGAATTTTTAACGCACTGAATTAGAAATTGTTCAAGAACCTACTTCCAATTAATCCTTTTTTATTTCAAATTTATCAAGTTTAGAATATCTTATATATTTTTATTGCTAATTTTTTTTTAATTTATCGATGATGCTAGATTAAGAATGTTTAAAGAAAAAATCTAAAATTTTCTTTTTGAGAAAAATGATATTTATGTTATTTTTTTAAAGACAGATGTATAAGTTAAAACTTTGTTATCTAAAAATTTCTTGTGCGTAATAATATTTAATAAAATTATGATTATTTTGGGAATTATTTTTTTAGTAATTTTTTTTATTATTTTTTTGTAAATGAAGATTGAACGCATTTTAAAAAAATAAATACAATAATAAAATATTGTATATAAACAGGAGAGACATATATATATATATATATATATATATATATATATATATATATATATATATATATATATATATATATATATATATATATATAGATATATATATATATATATATATATATATATATATATATATATATATATATATATATATATATATATATATATAAATCATTTTTTATAATTATTATGAAAGTTTGAAATGATGGATAATAAGGGAGGGATCACAATTGAAACTTTATATAAACTTTCTTTAAAAGTTTTTACTGAAATTTTATCCAATTATATAAATTAAAGTGTCATAACTTTTACCCGAGGCAATAAAGTATTACGCTCATCTCGTATCTGTATATGGCTAGGTAGAAACAATTTATAAAAGTATCAAGGCCACATGTAACAATGTAAAGGGAGGTGCTTAATTTATTGAGATTAAAGTGCATACATTTATCTTCTAAGCTGAAGGAATTGTTAGATTACACATTTTCTTCGCATTATTCAAAATGTCTTGAGCATAAGTTTAAGATTAGTAAGGAAAAATATTAGAACGTAAATAATATGCTAAGGTATACATTTTATAACAACAAACAGTTATTTCTATTTTTACAAAGTGATGTACAGAATAAAATGTAGTTTTGAAATATCTGGCAGATGGAAAATGTTTTCCGTAATATTTATTTTTCATTTCAGAAATACAAAGTTGCTTTTTTATGAGTATGAATTATATAAAAGCCAGCATTTGAAATGAATATCCTTAATTAGATATATACTGATGGTAGTCTTACTTCAAATTCGTTACTGAGCTATACTTTTGCACAAATTTAGTAGTATATATTTTGCATGCATTCTTAGCTTAAATCACATCAAATCAGGAATCAGGATTTGTTACCCCGAAAACAGAGAAAATTTTGCATGGTAACACGATTTTTCTCTCATTTCTTTCCACAGAAATACTTTATATAAAGTTATAAGATTTTAGCCGAGCTGAAAAACGAATGGTTTGTGTTCTGGCCTGCTAGTTAACAGGTCATGGGTTCGATTTCCTTCTCGTTCATGGATTATTGCAGTAATTTGAAATTCACTTTAAACTTAGATGTCGCGGTTTAATTAGCACTCGCGTACAAAAGGTGACCATTCAACAATAAACTAACCATTAGAAAAGTTAAATTATGTCAAATTTTTAGAGTAAGCGAATCCCATGAGAATGGCAATTTGTAAAAGTTACCCACAAAGTTTTACTATTAAGGCATTTTTTAATAATCACTTTTCAAATAAAATAATATTGTAATTACTTTCAGAATGGAAGCCACAGCAAAATATGCTAACCACATTTATAGTAAAGGTTGAGAAATTATTATTGTTGTCAATTTATTTTTGTTAAACGTATCATATTTGTTTTTATTAAAATGTGAGCCATTTATTCTATAATGGGAACTTTATGTCAAACTAAAATATAAATGTTGTCGTCATTCATATTTATCATGATCTGAAGTCTTGGTAAATATGTATGATAACAACATTTAAATAAATAGACCACATTTAAATACAAGTTTGAATAATACATCAAACCAAATATCATTACGAACGGTCTGACTTTTATTTAAAATTGACAATTCTTGTTAATCACAGTGCTAATATAAGTAAAAAAAATGCCCTTTATTTATCTCTAAAAGGGAATAAATAGGGGGAAGCAAGTTCGGTCCATCTATTTTTACTGTAGAAGGACTTAAGACTGCCTACAGTTTTCTAGTCTTAAGACTAGAAGACTAGAAATTGATTACAAAGTATTTATTGTATTTTTATATACTGTTGAATTATTTCAATTATTTTACATTCAATTTACAAAAAAAAAAATCGAATAGAGAATAATTTTATGACTAAGAATTCATGGCAGTTAAGATCTATTGAATTGAATGTGGGGAAAGAATTTCATCTTGTTAAAATTACCAAGCTTTATAAAGTAAATATGCTGAGTTTATCTGATTAGACTTTTATATATTAATATTAAAAAATCACTTTTTTTCAGAGAAATTTTATTTTTAAATACAAATTAAAACATAATCCATTCTTGTAATCAGCAGTTGATATTTGACAAGATAATTTTAATTTTGTATACCTTGTATGCAAATAAATGTTATATATTCAAAAAAAAGTTGCTATATGTTCTTTTTCAAAAATATAGTGATAGAAATTTGTGATTATCAAATATTCATGAATATAAAGAATAATCTTCAAAACATAACAAATTTTATTTTGTTGAATCAATATTTCAATTCAACTTTTGTTTCTTTTATTAAATGCCTCTGAATTGCAACTTTTCGAAATATCTTTACATAAAAATGTTGCATCGAATAGATTTAAGTCAGTAGACTAATTAAAATGAGTCTTTATTTTTAATATAAATAATAAATGAAAATAGGCATTCTTTTTTTTGCAGAAAATGGACAAAAAAGTTAAGGAAAAATATTTTACTATAATAAAAGCAAATTTCTTAAGGAGTTCCTGTCAATTTTTTTTAAGAAAGTTAAATTTTTTGAATATTCAAAAAACTTTATGGCCTTAAACTTGAATTAACTTTTAATGGAATTTTCCGAGGGTTTTGGAAAATGTTACTTAACTAAGATGGTACATATCGTATTTCTGACAATAGAAGACTTAAAATGCATGGTTGTTATAAAAACTATAAAGACCGATTTATATTGGTGTTTATTTTTTACTAAATAATAAGATGTAGATTATAACCATTCAATTGCTTGTATTATACATCATTATATTAAGAGTAACTGAGATTCAAAAATGCATAACTTAATTTTTTGGGCAACACACAGTTAATATATCAAATAAATCTTTTAAACTTAATTAAATAATCCTTACAAAATCCATATTTAATTTAATGTACAGCTATGATTAAGCTATAAAAACAGCAGCAATATTATAATTAGTTTATCAATTGCGTTTGATAAATAAGTATCTTTAAACCTAGTTATCTATTAAAAAAATACTGCATAATTATTTAAACAACACTCAAAAGCCTCCAAGATTTTAAATGCATATTTCAAATTTAATTCAATTAATCATTTCCTACAACGAAACAACAATTATAACAGAAATGCGCGAGAGATGGCTCTTGTGCGGAATTTCTCTTCATTGCCTGAAGAAACACACAAAAGAGATTAATTAAAGATTTCTTCTTGCATGCTCCAAAGCAGGTAGAGTGCATAAACAATGATAAAAGTTCTGTATTTTCCTGTATCACGCGACTTAAATAAAATGCACAGATTCAAGTGTGCACTCTGTAGATGAACGCGAATTATCATAATTGAATTTTTAGGCTGAGTAGCCCAAGTTACACTTGAGTTGATTCCGGTTCGAGAAGCGCAGATGTAACTCCTGCAAGTACATTTAAATGAAACATTTTAGAGAAAACGGTTTTTCTTTTTTGAAATGCTTATCGTTACGAGAAGTAAAAAAAAAAGAGTAGCTGATAATGATAAAAGTATATTCGTGGTATTCTTGTTTTGTATGTATAGAGAACTCTTTTCCGTTTTTAGAGTTTTTTTTTAAATGCATTCGTGTGCAAGATTAAATTAAATTCAAATTGTTATTTATATTGTGCACGCATGCGATTGTTTTTGAAAAATCTAGGTACATAATAAATTGGGTTATTTTATTTTGGGAAATGGTAATTGTGTTTAATTGTATTTTTTGATGGGCTTTGTGTCTGCTATTTCACCAAAGTTTATCTAAAAATAAATGCTAGTTATTTATTAATAATTTGTTTGAAAGCTAAATATTAAGTAAGATTATTTCCAATGAGAACAAATTATGAAACAAGAAAATATTTTTCATTTACAGGATAACGTCCATACGGTAACACATTTATTTCTCTTTCTTTCAAAGCTAAATTACTTCGATTTCTCTAATTAACTCAAACCAATTACTCTCATATCACGCAAAGTAAGAATATATTCTATAGTTATTACATTATATTATATGTTTTCTTTAAAAAAAATTCAAATGGTAGCTCTGTTTGTTTCCAAAAAAATTCAAACTGTTAAAATACCCATACGCGAGTGGGTAATCTAACTCATAAAATAATGAACTTCATATAATTTTAAGTTACCCTTACAACAGTGTTCAATTACAGTTAATTGGTTGGAATCGATTTACAAAATACCTGGGTCCTGGGTACTGGGGTGTAAAGCATCTGTGGGTTGTCAGCCTAATGCTAAACCCCTTATGTTTCAAGTTCCCAAGCATGCTTGGTTCTCATTATCGACATATTGAAGGATGAAAAGCTGAGTCGACCTTGCCAAACTTGACGATCGACCTTCTGACCTGGACCTTGAGATCGCGAAGTTCTGTCACTAAGTCAACGGCTTCTAATGCTAATAACAAGTTATTTAGATAACTATTTTCTTTTCGTTATAGCAATACAATCAAATGGGTAAAAGTAGATAGAAATAGGGTAAAAGTAAATCATGGAAATGAACTCCTTATGAAAGATGCAAATAATTATAATGGCATGTAATCGTAAGGACCACGCAAAACAGATCTATCGAAACTATCCATCGTTTATTCATATGATTGTGTTATGATTACGTTAGACAGATATAATATCACGAATTTCCTAGAACTTTCCAAATTATGCTGGAATGAGATTCGCATTCTTTTATGTTCCATCCCCTCAAAAATTTAAATGCACGAAGAAACAATTCCAAAGCTCAGAGCAGTCTTTTGTTCTCTTACTATATAGAACTTGTAGGAGGTATTAAAACGTTCATAACGTGTATTGACGTTCAAATGCTCATGATGTATCTACATTCAAACTCTCAAGAAGTGTTTAAATTCAAATGATGTGTGTCAATGTTAATCGTTTTTACATCGTGTTGAGACAAGAGTATATTACAAATTTCACATTTGATTGCCTGTTCCATAATATATTTTAAATGGCTTACGATGTTAAATAAAAGAGGAAGCATTATTAAAGCAACATCATTCACTTACATGAAGTTATCAATACAACAAAATAAGCTATACAATATGTGCCGCGCGCGCCTAGCAACTCATAAATCTGAAAAGTATATTACTTAAAAATGTGAACTAATATCAAAACAAATATACAGAAATCAGTAGATATCAGTTAACTGACGAGAAAAAGTAACAAGTGATTCAATATTAATTAAATCAAGGCTAGACTTGTATTCACTATGATTATGTATCTGGTTATGTAAAACTGATTCAATGACAAGTTTAAAATATTAATTTGATAATGATGAAAATAATATAAGTTAATTATATAATTAAAATTTTTATGTTGCAATGATTTCTTAAAATTGAAAAATTTTTATCTAGATTTTATGATGATAAAGTTATTTAGCCTTTTAAATTATTACGTTGGCATTCAGACACTCGATCACGTATACAGATGATTTAGAAGTTTTTTATTAAATAGTGACTTCAATTTGGAATAAGATAATAAATGCTCAAAAATACTAATTTCAACATTGCAATAAAACTATGTTGATCTGTATCAGCATCTTCAGCACTTTTTTGGTATAGAACATATTTAACAAGTAAGAAAAATTGATTGTATGTTCAGCTACTTTTGTCTACAAATTTGAACTTAGAACTATCAAATTTAAAAATAAAATCATTAACACTGTGCCTTATGGTTTTTAGTAATAGGTCTGGATTCGAATCTTGGTAAAAAGAGTTGGAAGAACATTTATCAGGATGTAGCATTAGAACTACTTTCAATACCACTACTAATATTCCATAAGCAAGTTAATAATGAAAAAATCTTAATAATACAAAAAAGTTATTTGTTTTCACTTCTTTTTAATAAATTAATTAAAGTAAGAGCCATTTTGCATGAAACATTTTTTTCCTTTAATATTTCTTCCGATTCATCGTCTGGGAAACGAAAAAGCAACTCAATGGAACGCAGCAAAATCAGAATTTAAAAGAAAGCAATTTCCTTGCTGAAAGAAAATTTCACATTGATATGTCTTTTCTTTTTTTTTTACTTAGATCTATTCCACACACATTTGCATAAAGCAGAATGAAAAGCCATCTTTTGAGCTCTTTTCGAACTCTGCCATTCTAGTTATTAGCAGGGGAGGGATCCAGAAATCTCTAACGAAAGCCATAGAGCTCGGACTTTCCTTTGTCCCAAGATGTCTCAACAGGATCTCGTTTGAAAGAGGAGTGCTGTAGAGCCCTGTCTGAGAGTGACACGAAACGTTTCCGAAAAGAGTAAATAAAGGACATTCAATCTTCTATTGTTCCCACCCAATTCTTTTCTCCTCTACCATTTTTTTTCCACCCAACGGGAAACTCTTTAGATGAATACGTCAAAGTCCTTTTAGCCTGATGGGGGGCTATTTTAATGTCATGTTTCTTAATTTAGAAATTGCCACCGACGGAAAAATATTTGTCCTTGGGGAATAGCGGAGAAAAAAATCCTTTTGAGTTATTTCTTTGGATTTGGCTAGAAAATAAAATTCATTTTTCCATTTTAAGATAAAGGGTGTATATTTTTAACGTTTTGATTTTCAGTGTTTATTTCTCATTTGATGCAGTTGAAATTTATTTTTTTTCAGCATTGTTTGTAAAAAGATTCTTGAGTATTAAAAGAAGAGAGTTTTCAATACAGTAAAAATTGATTCAGTTTTATTTTAAGGATGTTGAAATAAATAATAAAATGAGAAAATAAATATGTTCTTATTGATTATTAATAAAATCTCATATATAATCCCATCATTATATATATATATATATATATATATATATATATATATATATATATTATCCGGCATTCTGGATAATTCGAAATTTTTCATTGTTACACCGTTTTGTCTTTGTAGACAATATAATTTCATCCTCCTTTTTTCTTTGTCATTCATTCAAGTGGAATACCAAAAAAGCCATCACTCAAAATAAAAAAAAAAAAAAAAAAAACTTGATGGGATGGGTAACAAGTAGGCGTCACTTGATTAATATTGATTAATATTTCAAAAAGTCAAATGTTTAAAAGAATTACAGTAAAATAAAATCAAAGAAGAAAATATTTAAAAAAATTCCAGTTATATAGAATTGCAGATTATTCCAGCTATGTCAAATTTCAGTAGAAAAATTAATTAAAAAATTCAATATGAAACAAATTTAGATAGTTATTTTTTAAGTGAAAAATGTGGATTTGCTAGAATGTTTAAATAGAAGTTTGAACAGGTATGCGTTTAATATTTTTATGGATTTGCAAAACATGAAAATTGTATCTAGTTGTAAATTTTTCATTTATATCAACAGCGTATACAATAGGCAATAAAGTATCAATATGAAAAATTGAAAACTACAAAATTGTTTTCAGAATTTCAAATGTTATAATTAAAAGACTTTTTTCAGTTCCTGAAAATATGTAACCTTACATTTAAAATTTGTGAAATAAATTGAATTAAAGTATTTTTATCACTACTTTTTCATGTCATCACGCTGATAAAGACGTCGAAATTTGAAGGGCACTTTACCAAATTTTCAGTGTATATATTTATTGACATGTAATTTGATGCTATATCTACAGTGTGAAAATCATTCGACATGAAATATTAATTATTGAAATATTATGTCACCCTATATTATAATATTTTTTTACTGTTTAAAGAATAATATAATAATTTTTAGCCAATATAATTTTCTGTGTTAATATCAACATTGATTTTAATATCTAATGCTCTCCAATATTAAAGATATATTGATATACATAAACACTATCATTCACATCTTCAAAAAAAGTGTTGATTTTTCTGTTTTTGACAATTTCATTTTCATTTATTTAGAAAACCACAAAACAGTACTTTTTAATGTCTAATATTCTCTATTGGCTTAGGATCAACTAGATATTGTTTTGTTTTTATATGTGGTTTTAACAAGTAACTTTTATTTTCGTTGATTTGATAACTGAATTTTAGTGTAAACTTTCAAATATTTCAAATTGTTGATGCGTAGAAATTTTTTTAAGAACTTGTTAAATGTTTTAAGTTATTTTTAAGAACCGCGGTGGCCTGGTTGGTTAGGGTATCGATTTCGTTATCGGAAGGTAGACAGTTCGAATCACGGCTTATCTGAAGGTCCGTCGTGTTTACTAATGGCGACAGGGGCACACAAAATACGTCATGGTCCCTATGTCCTCCATGCTCAAATTCCAAATTATTATTCTGGGAGTGTTCATGTGTCTTCTCTGGCTTCAATCTCTAAACTGGAAGTTCTAGATTGTGCTGCCATCTAAGAGACAAAGTCTTTCTTTCACACTCGTATGGGGGTGCTCTGTTCAAAAACGGAACACACTCTTTCGGACTTCAATTGCGTAGACATGTGGGCTTGGCTTTGGCAAGTGTCATTAGTAACATCAGTTATTTTTAAGAGTAGCTAAACATATGTTATAAATATTGTAGCTATATTATTTTTGAACAATCTAAAAATTGTTCTTTGTTTGATGAAGGTTGTGTTAGTAGGATTTTGTTCCTTTTGACATTACATACACAATAGCGCAAGCAAACGCCTGATTGCACTGGTAATAAGTGAGTATTCCAACGAATTTAAGATTAACGAGTTTTATATGCTTCCTAAATACAAATATCATAAAATGGTATTCGTATGGTTTCATAACCTATTTTATTATACAGTTATTTTATATAAGAAATTACTCTTAAGTAAACTAATAATTTGATACTAATTTTTGTTCATTAATATTAAATTCATACTAACCTAAAATAATCGAATAATTTCTTTGTAAAATGTAATTTATTTATCATATTACTAAAATTTCGAATTACATTTTAATCATTACATTGAAGTCAATTGCTGACTTAAAACTCAAGTATCCTCGAATTTTACTCTAAAATATTCTCTGTACATATAGCCATATATATATGCAAATTAAGTGAATAAAATAGAAGATATTAATATTGTTAAAAAGGGACATAGACTTTTTATGAACAGATCAGATCTAAATACTATAAGGAAAGAATTTATGGAAATTGTGTAAGGAACTACTTTTATAGGCCCAATTATATTTCTGTTTTTTGTACCTTTTGAGAGGTCGTGGTGGCACACAAAAGTGGTCGCTCTCGTTACTGGAAGGTAGTGAGTTTGAGTCCCGGTTTAACCGAAGATCCGTCGTGTTCCCCAATGGCGACTAGGGCATGTAAAACATGTTATGGTCTTAATGACCTCCATATTCCCATTCCAAATTAATACCTCTGAGGGTGTTAGGAGCCAGGTCTTGGGTCTTTTTCTGGCTTTCTAACTCTAAATTAAAAGACCCAGATGGGGCTGCCATCTATGAACCAAATCGTACTTCCACTTTCGTGAGGGGGTGTTCAAGAAACAGAAGACGCTCTTTCTGACTTCATTCGCCCAGTCCCTGACGAGCGGGCTTGGCTTCGCCAAGTGTCATAAGTAACAACAACATAACAACTTTTTGTAAAGTGAATCAAACCTCAAATAAATGATCTAAGAAAGTAATACAACTTGTCAATCTAGCTTTCATACTTAAATAAGTTATATTGACAATTCTGTCACTTCTATAAATTATTAATATGCTTGGGGTTATGTTTTAAGATGATTTGATTTATATGTGCAGAGCAAAAATATGGCTATACACGTCAGGATTTATTTAATATGACATAACTTTATGCTTCAAACCCTTATAATTATTTATCATTCAGTTTTATAGAAAGAAATGCGTCAAATTTTACGTAATTCTTAACATTTTTCTGACTGATTTTGGTAGTGATTATTTGATTATTTCCATTATATAAGGTTCAATTCCATGAAATGTTTTTTATTGTGAGATGAGTCAACAACAAGGCACAAAGAACCCATTATTGAAAGAGTTTAGACAATTTCTTCAATCATCTTTTGATGATAATAAGGAAATCAGTTCAAAGGTGATAAAATAATGTAATTATGTAAAGATGAAATTGTAGCGGTAATTAAATAACAGTGTTGATATTATTTCCTTTAAATTTTAGTTTGAAATTTTAGCATTTGAAATTTTTTATATAATTCAAATCTCTAAAGCAATGGGATAAAATCGATATAACCACATTTAACAATATTCCCTCTTCGAATGTAATTTTTCATTATTCACAATATCATTAATTTTTCATAAAGCATTCATAATGCTTATGTTATAAATTAGTCACCTTTTGTACCCATTGAACTAAAGAATAAACGTAAATAACTCTGTGTTGAAAAGTAGTCACATCCGAAGCTAGTTAATTTTTAGCTTTCATTTTCTTAAAACTGTTTCCATATAAATATCTAAAATAATTATCTTTAAGCAAGAAATCTCTATAAAGACCATACAAAAGGAAAGCAAAATTAACATGCAAATTTCTTTGAAAATTGAGTGAAGAAAATTTACCAATGTCATATTTAACAAATAAAAGATTATTTTTGAAAAAATTCAAATTTTAAAAAATCAATGTAGAGTTAGAAAATGGTCCATAAAAACAATGTTTCATTCTCAAACTGTCCTTTTTTTAAATTTATTATCATTTCATTGTTCATGTTCTTTTTACGTTTTTCCGATATTTATTTATTTGATATTATGTCACGGAAATGTTATATAAATACTTGAATTTATTTCAAACTATTGCATTCTTTCTGACCCCACCCATAATCTTAACTAAATTGGGTACGAAATAAAATTATTAAGCAACACTATGTATATACATAATAGATAAAAATAACAATTTCATGGTTAAATAATCTGTTTTTAAATTATTCAATTATCAGAATTTGGATATTGTGTTTATTTAAATATTTTTAGGAACTTTGAATTCAAATCTTAGAAAAATTGATGCTTTTAAAGCTTCTGTTTACAAGAGCAACTGCTTCATCAATCGACTAAGCTTTTAAATATTGACAAATTACATTATATTAAAAATTTAACTGATTTCGCCGTATTATAATTTAATAATTTTAAAAAAGAAAATATCGGCTAGGAATTTCTGTTTGAATTTCCTTTAATTATGAATTCATTGAATTTTCACATGTTTACTTTCATAATTACAACTGAGCGCAAATTGATTTTCAGAGAAACTTTAACAATTTCTGTCTTATGATTAAGATTTTCACCTCATGCTGTTGTTGTTACATCATTTCCTTTCCATTATTGAAAATTTCTTGTGGGAGAAAAAAAGTAAAAGAAATTCATTAGAATATGTGCCCTAATTATTTACTTTCTCTCCAAACATGTCCTTAATTCATTAATTTTGGTTGCGCAAGAAAAAGATAATAGTTTAAGAAGCTCCATTATAATGAAGCTACACTTCCTTTTTTACGCTAACTTCTTTGTAAGTAATTTATTTTTAAGTCATTTTGTTTAATGAATGCCTATTACGCGAAAGACGCCTTGCCCGCATGTGTTTTGTAGCTATTAGCTACTGTTGAAAAGCCAAGATGTAACATTTTTCCTTTCATCCCGGAATTTGAGGGGTTTCGGAGGTCATTCATGCATGTTTCGAGCCAATTTTCCCAGAGAAGAGTATTTATGCAGATTTAATAAGCACTTTCTAAGCGTTAATTATGAAATTCACTTGCGCACTCTTAATTAAATTTAAGTTTCTTCATTGAAATAAGATTGTAAAACAATAAAGTTCTGTAATAAAGGAAGAAACATCTAAGAGGGAGGTAATTTCTAATCTCTCTCTCTCATCTAAGTTTTAAATAAACAGTTAATTTAAAACAACTAAACTGTGTTGTAAAAATTACTAATTAAATACTCTTTTACAATAATACTGTAATTTTAATCGAATGAAGAACTCAATATTAATTTTAATTAAGATTAATTTTTTTCAGAAATTAATTTTGTAATATTTTTATGCGGTTAACTGTTTGTTTTTACATTTTTCTCCATGCAATCGTTATTAGTTGAATACTTATAAGATATAAACATGACTGTTTCCATATTTCTCAGCTTAAAGATATATTTTTAATAATAGATGTAAATATTCTGTAATAGAATTCTACCCTCTTTTCAAAAACATGGTGCTTCATTTTACAGCCATAAATATTTAAAGTAGACTTGTAGATATTTATCATATTTTTTCAAATAAAGAACTTATAGTCATTATTAAGACTGTTATCTATATTTAATGCAGAGAAAAAAATCGGTTGGATCCTAACAGAGCCCACACACTTGGCGAGAATAATTTTGGTTGGCGATAAATTCGCCAGTCTGGTAATCCCACTTTCATACACTAGATATAATAAATCTAACTATTTCTGGAATTCTTATTTCGCCATTTTGTACTGCCTTAGCACTTTTTTTCAGTTTGTCACAAAGGGTGTGGGTTCTCCAAGGATTTTATCAAAAAATCGTAGGTAAGAATCTTTAAAAAAGTCCCACTTTGCTGACGCGGATTCATGGAGTATGTATCAAAGTTTATAAGGGATTAAAAGGTTCTTCTGAGTCCTTCCAAGCCTTTTTTAATGTGTCTATACTTTGAGGAATATTTTGACAATCCTACTTTTTGATATTTTGAAAACTTCTGTAAAAATGTTTGCCATCCTCTCACTTCGATATAATCAGAAATATTTCTGCTTATAACAAATAAATGACAAATTAGCTTTATATTCTGTAAACCTTTCATATTCTTACAAACCAAAAACAAAATTTTAAGAAAATGTACAGAAAGTACATTTTTTTTCATAAATATTATAAATATGTGTCTTTTTTAACTATTAATTTGGTATAATATTTAAATTAGTGAAAAAGAAATTAAACTAAGTATGATTATACAGTGTGATTACATATTTAATCTATGATGCTTCACATTTTTGTAATGGAATGTTTTCACCATTTGAATTTGATTAAAAAAAATTTCATATTCCTAAAATTGTCTATAGAACAATGCGGGCAGTCTTAAATGAGAGAATATAATTACATACATATTTTATATGCGATTATTACTATTATAATTCTTTTTCATTGAGACAACATAATTTAGCTTTACATAAGAATATACATTGATGTGCAACATTTAGTGACGAATTTTAAAAACCAATATATGAAAGAAATGGAAAAGCGAATTGTACTAAAAGAACAATCAGGAGAACGACTGCAGTCAAGTACGGTTGGACACTCGTATCTATTCAAAATGATGTAGTAGGCAATTGTCCTTCCCTGTCTTACACATGATAGTTATAAAGCCCACTAGTGGTGTACATTCAGTATGTCTGTGAAAATTACTACACGGTACACATAAATTTAAGCGATATCGAGTTTCACTCAAAGTTTATGTACGACAGATAATTCGGAAATAAACATTTAAATGATATCATCAAGTTGAATTATTACGAAGATAGAGAATTGAATTACTAAGAAGAAAGAGAAAAGTTAAAGTGTAATTAGTATGGCTGCAGCTCACTCATATCATCATTTCTTGGATTTAGAAAACATTTCTAATGACAGGAACAATTATTAAAACAATTAAAAGAGTAATTTATTAAGAAATTCTCGATAACTAAGGCGATGGATTACCAATATATCATCCTGATTGCAAGAAGGAACAAATAACAAATACAGGAAGAAATTGCAAAATGATTGCAACAGACTACTGCAACTATGGATAGCAGATATCAGTTTTACTGTAGTACAGTGACAAATACAATATGTAACTTTAAAACCTATTCATCGAAATAAGCATTTTCTGTAGTACTAAGAACAACATCAGAACTGGAGAAGCCAAATTGAATATTCTTAACGGATGAAATGAGATTTATTCTGAGCACTGCTTCTAAGTCCATACTCCTTGAGAATGTTGTAAGGATTATAGAGAGTATAGAGAACACGCCATAATCCCTGTAACATTCTCAAGATTAACCTGTTGGAAAGTGATGTAGTTCTCGTTCGGGTTGATATCATATTTAGTACTCTTATTGATCTACGCATCTTCCAAAGTGGCTGAACTTATTCATACAAATATTGTAATGGTCTTATTCTGTTTGTAATATAATTTTTCTCGAGTGAATACATTGCTATTTTAAGTGCACTTTTGTCTTCATTATAAAACACGACTCTGTCTTACTTTATATAAAACCTGGAGTCAATTGACTCCAATAGATCTTCAACAATCTCGATGTTCAGCAGCATTATTGTTTCTTCTTCGTGGTTTCTTAATGTCGGTGGAATGCACAACACGCATGAAAATCACCAGGAGAAATTATATCCCAGACCATTTACTTTAGGACTTTGTATTGCTGAAAAAAAAATTCTGCTTTTGCAAATGATTAGTTCTATTTAATCTACCTCGACAAGGTGTAAACAAGTTACTTTAGTTGGCATTTGAGCTGTGATAGTACGTGGAAGACTCAATCAATTTCTAATATTCATTACTTATATATATATATATATATATAAATACTTATTCATTATTTATGATATATATATATATATATATATATATATAAGTATAAATTTAATTATTATTATATAATGTATGTATATACATTCAATTTATTATTATCGAATTCAAAAAATATTAATAGAAGAATAGTTTGAAAATTCCTTTAGGTTAATTCCTTTTCAATCGAGTTAAGACAATTCAGTATAGGTAAACTTTGTCACCAGTTAAGAAAATTGGATTCAAAATTCTTCCTTAACGCTAGAATAGCTGACTTTACTAGAAAAGAATTATCTTTTTGTTCTCCCTTTGGAATAATTTTCTTTGTTACATTGATAGTGATGCCACCAAGGAGGTCGCAAAAGTTCTTTTTAATTATCCGCTGACGATTTCGATCAGAAATTCAGGAAAAGACGGAAGTGGGAAGTATCCGCTCTCTTGCTTTTAAATTAAGAGCTTTAAGCAATAAAGTTGGAAACTTTAACGATTAAAATTTTGTACTTGTCTTTGATCTCGAAAAGTTGTAAGAAGATGTAGAAAAATTGAAAATTGTTTTGAAAAACTTTCAGACGTATTAAGCATATAGTTTTTATTACTTTACGAGAGTCAAAATAATATATAAATTGAAAATAATTTAAATAATGTTCAGAAGTAAAATAATTTGTGTTCATATAATATTCCGCAATTATAAAGATTTTTCCTGTTATGAAATATGGAAATGAGGTTCGAAATAATATAATACCTAAATATAACTGAGAGTTTTTTGTCACATTAATGGGCTTTTTTAAGTGTCAATCAATAATTTATTAATTAATTTGTTAAAAATAAATAAATGTTAATTCCACATTATTTATAGCAATTGTTTTAATGAATATTAGTCAAAATAATTTCCACTTAAATAAATTCATCAAGTTAAATTATAAAACTTTAATTATAAGTTTCTTTCATTCTACTGTTTCAAACATTGGAATAGTAAGTCTGAAACTACTCAACTCGGGAATGTGAGATATTGTTGTATCATTGAATTAATTGTTCTTTTAATTGTTGAATTTTATGCAAGCAAGTTGCAATTTTACTAAGTGTTTTACCTGAATTAAACCAATGAATTTCATGTTTTACTTCATCAAAAATCTAGTAGTTATTGTATGCAAATATATGTTTAATAAAAACATTTTCTAATAGCTTGGATTCTCTTTCTATTTAAATAAATGATTGTTGGATCTGTATCTTTTGCAAGCCAACAAGAAATGATGAATATCTATAAAAAGAATATTAAATATTGTTTTAAATTTACTGAAAAATTTTCTTAATTTCTTTTAAGTTATTCAAGACAAAAATACAACAAAATCTTGACTATTATAATTTTGTCAATAATGTCTTATGTCATAGTGATATTCACCATATAATAACATCAACATTTTTTACTAAAATAAGAGATAACTTTATGAAGAAAGCTCCCATGTAATAAAAATTAAGTTTATAACCCAAATTTTTAATAAATATTGCTTTGGTGAACACAAATTGTTCTTATTTTAAATGGTTATTTATTGACTTATTATAAATAAGACTTCGTTATGAACGTATGTAGTTATGATGTTGCTTTAATTTAGAACTTCAAACTACCATGATTATTAAGGATACACTTTTTGTGGCTGAAGATCATGAATGTACCCTTAAATAATTTCTGGACCAATAGTGATATAATACATGTACATTAACAAGCGTACTTAGTTGCAAACTCACGACTCTAATAGTAATACGTAAATATTTGCAAAGAATAGTGCCAGCTCAGGTATTTATTTCATTACTTAATTGTAATTTAAAATTGTCAAAGTAAGCTTTTGTTAATTCTTAGATCGTATCAGAGACTATATTTCCACAGTTAACTTCTAGTTTACATAAGACATCATAAATAGGAATAAATTGGTATGATTTTTTCAGCTCATTTTGATCTATCTTATTCTATAACATTATTCTCATTGTGTGTGATTTCAGCATTTTTATATAATATTATTTTATTTAAAAATATTTTTTGGGATAAATGTTTTTTTTATGTGTTTTCTATAAGGTTTTGGTTTAGAGATTGTAGTGGCCAAGATAAAGTATAGATTTTTTAGAAATATCGAATTTTCAAAATACACATACTAATAGATATGCAAAATTTAGTTACTTTTGAATGTTATTTTTTTGCAAAATATACATTTTAATTAATATTTTTTTGTTGAGTGCCAGCCAGGGTGACAATACGTGGTGCTTTGCTCCACTTTTTCAATTGAACCATAATTTAGTGTGCATCCCCTCATTATGGTGATGTGCATCTCCCCATAATGAGGTGATGT